>DF237342.1:0-32716 GCA_000708835.1 Klebsormidium nitens | reverse complement strand
CAGAAATGGTAGCAATGCCCATCGCCTGCAAATTCTAATTCAAGTAATTCAAGTAATTGGCATTGCCGTGTTCTGCCTTCTTCAGAAGAAACCTAGAGGCGCTTTCGTTTCTGTCCACCTCTCACTCCCAACTTCCGAAGCGGTCATGTCAAACCTCTTCAAAGCACAGGATCATTACTTCCAGCAAGCCAAGCGATTGAAGTACGTGGCGCGTTCAGCATTCAAGGTTTGTCGCTCTTGCAAGAATGATTTGGAATCGGCCTGTTCTTTTGCCGCAACACCACCCTTTGATGTGCGTGACTGAGGATTATTGTACTTCCAAAAGCAGGATTTGCATTTGAGTTCAGCCCGTTGGCAGGAGGGGAGTATTGCAGTCTGATCCAGGAGTGGCCCCGTGCTTGCTTTGCAACTGGTGGTGGGTGATGCCATGTCCCCAAGTTTCACAAGCTATTTTTTAAAGAGCAGCTTTTTGGTGGCAGAAAATCTGGCACCTCGCACCGAATTTTCAGAACTTCACCTGTTGTGCTGCCAATATTTTGTCGATCAAAAAGAATAGGACTTGTAGTCTTAATGCCAGCAAGAATCACAGGGTCTGTCTGCTTACGATAGATGCCGCCTTGGTGGCGTGGCATATCTCAATGGTGCTTTCAAAGCCAATATATTTACTCGCACCTTGCACTGCCCTGGGAAATGAGTCATTGACCAAATCACCAATACGGAAGATTGTCATCTCTCTTGGAAAGTCAGAATGTTTTAAATCTCTTCCGACAGCTGCTGGAGATTCAGGACAAGCACCATGTCATCAAACATAAGGGCGCCAAGGTGCTCGATCTGGGGTGCGCTCCAGGGGCCTGGCTGCAGGTAAAAATCCTACCCCCCTAAAGATCCAAAAAGTGATGGTGTTGCACTGCCAAAGCAGCAGGATCTCTTCGGTGTGAAGAAGCTCAGTACTGCTCATAGCACTCGTCAGCTCAGCGCACAGGCCAAAGCAAGCCCCAGTCCCTTTCGCCCCATACCTTGTTCTATCCTTGCAAGTTTCAATGGGTTTCAACCATGTGATTTGATGATTTGTTAGTTTTTAAAGATTGGTGATTGGATTGCGATTGCAGGTAGCGTGCAAGTTGCTGGGCAACATCCGCAATGGAGGCCTTGTTGTAGGGGTCGACATCCAGGTACGGTGGTGATGTTTCCATGACTTGTTTTGATGCTTTACTGCGATGCTGGCAAGATGTTTCTGAGATTCAATAGCTCGGCCACAAAAGTACACCCTTCCAAGGTGTCCGGCGGCTGAAAACTTCTAGTCACCTGGAAGAAACTGCTAAAGAATAGAAGAGCTGTCGCTCCTCTTACAGATTGTAGGATATGACGAGAGTAGTAGGACTGAGGATCATCTGCTCGTCGTACTGTCGTCACTTCGCCCATCTTCTTAGCATTTCGTCGTTTTTGTACATGGTTTTTCCGCCCCAACCAGAGGTGGTCACAGGTGCGGGTCTAGACTTCGATCAGAACACTCATCTTCATCAGATACTTTGTTTGTTGGCTTCCGTCTCTTTGCAAAATTTCCTTTGCAACACTAAGTCTACTAAACTCTGGTCGGTACAAGGTCAGGGTCAAGGGGTTAAGGAACGACCAGGACCTTTGCCTCTAGGCCAACTCTACATGCTTTTGCACCTTGTCACTCATATACTCACGCACTTGCCAATTGCAGCAAATGAGGATCCCAGGCCCCTACTGCGACAAGCGCGTCCGGTTCTTGCACGGGGATGCGTTCGACATTCAACCTTGGCACCTGCGGGACATCAGTCCGCGAGTGAAGAATGTGAGTCGACATCGGCCGTACTCCGCCTCATCTCAGTATGCTGTGATTCTGCACCATCTGTTCTACGATGTGCGTTGTTCTGCCTTCGTCAAGTTCTCGTCGCGTTTCCTTGCCTGCTTTCGCCCCTTTCTTCGTTCGTGTGTGGTGTATCTTATTCGCCTTTCCTTGACCTGTCTGCGGTTCTTTTTCTCTTCGCCACTGTTGGACATTCACTCGTTGCTTGAGAAATAGGCCGCAGATGCAGTCTTTGAAAGAGCATCTCCAGCCATTGGATAGGAAAGACAAGGCAAGAAAGGCGGTGTTTCTGTTAAACCCCTACCGCTTTGATCCGCAGAGTGGTGAGTGTATCGATGCTTCAGGCACATTTGACAGGGTTGCACGATGCTTTTAGACGAGGCTGGGTTTTGCAATTGAGGTAGTCCATTTCAATGGGAGTTGTTGCCTCCCTATATTGGCATGTCAAAAGTCCGCGGTAAAGCTATTTTACTTGTGATCCCATTGGCTAAACCCTCACAGCCTGCCAACGTGGCATCCCTTGCCTTTGAGTTCGAGGACCGAGAACCGTCGATTTATCTTCCGGTCAATCTACACCGTTGACGATTGCCATTGTGCCATACTACTCAGTCTACTCCGAGGCTCTCAATTGTAATTGGGTTTAACAAACCCAAAACAGACTCAATAAACCGGCGCATGATTGGGGACTTTCACCAACCATCCATCTACCAACGTCCATTCTTGACGTAGCCAGTCCTCAATTCCACGACCAACCGCGTATTTGACTCCCCGACCCAGACTTAGTACCCCCGAAACTGCCTCCCGGTTAGGGAGGCCATTTCACTAACCCAGAATGGACGAGCACTTGTGTCCTACTTCCAGCTTCAGCAGGGCTTCATGCCGGCTCTTCCTGACTCGTGCCCTTCTGCACCTTTGGCCGAGCGTTCAGACGCTTCCATTTATTAGAAAAATTGAAGTTCAAGATACGTCTTTCTTTGACATCAGAGACAAGCAACTACTGTAATCTACAGGTCGGTTTCTTTGGACGGTTCTGCCATGTCCGCCACCGGTTGGGACGGCTCTTGGAACCCTTTTTAATCTCGACGGTCAAGATATACCCGTGACGTCAGCAAACAAACCTCTTTCAACCTCCACAGGGCTTTACGACGGTTTTGTCGGACATGTGCCCAGCCACGTCCGGAAACGGCTTCTCGGACGTTCGGTGCTCGCTCGAGCTCGGGGAGCGCGCCGCCCAGCTGGCCCTTGGACGGGCCAACTTCAGCCTAGACTTGGGTGAAGCGGACGACGGATTCGGACGTCCGGAAGTGGGCTTTAGTGCTTTCGACGTCGAATCCGGGCCTCCGGAACGAGATTTTGGCCGTTCGGACGAGGAAGCCGGACGTCCGAAAGAGGGCGCGGGTGCTGCCGGCTGCCAACACGGACGTCCGAACGAGGGCGCCGGTGCATCCGGAAACGGAAACGGAGACGGAAAGGGAGGTCCGAAAGGAAAGTATGAGGACGGAGGCCTCCTCCTGCCGGGGGGCCACTTTGTTGTAAAGCTGCTGGAAGGCGAGGGGACGAAAGGTGCGTCGTTTACAGGGCCTCTCGTCGGGCCCAATCAGTACCTCGGAAGTCTTGGAACTTCTCACAAACATATCCGGTGGAAGTCTCGTCTCAGTCCTTCCGATTGTTCACTACCGTTCTTTGTTAAAGCCTTGCAATACCTGTCGAGCATACCTGGAAGCTCGTGAAAAGGCTCCTGCTTGGCCAGCTCAGATTGGTGGCTTGGCTTCAATCGTGATGCAAGCCAGGACTTAAACCAGTTTTTCCTGGTGATGTGGAGGTATAAGGGGTTTGTCCGCGCGTACTAGCCCGTCCCTTACAATCTTGTCAGCTTAACTGGAGTCGGCTGACCCGGATTTTTGAATTTGAATTTCAGATTGCACATATTTTCATCATCGACCGGTTCGAACGGCTCGGCTGGCGGAAGAAAGAGCTAATCGTTCTTGCCCTTGCTTTGGTTCTCTTACTTGGCGTTTTGACTTCCTCGATGGCCGACTCCGGACGACCGTTCTCGTTGCTACGATCTGTACGTCCGTACCTGCCAGAAATCCGCGGGCGTTGCAAGTGCTCCTGATCGTTTCTCCGCTGGATAATTTGTAGAGACAGTCCTCACTTTTGTGGGCAGAAGGGTCCTAAAGTTTAAGACGTTTTCAATTTTAATCTCTGTCTGATATGTGCAGAAGCTTCTGTTGCTTTCACGTCGTCCTAATGTCCTCACGCTGACTTCCGACGTCTGTTCCCTCTAGTATCCGGTCGTCCGCCCATGCAGAAAAGCGGCGAGCGGTGCAAAAAGTTCTTTTTGGCACGTGGCCTAGCTGCGCCCGTAACGTTCCCCTTTCGTTCGTCCGCCTGGCTTTCTGACTTCCTCAATCATCAAACACGAACGTTCGCTCTAGTTACTAACATTCCTCCATCCAGAGTTGCCAGCTTTTGGCGAGCTGTGCAAGCCGCTCTTCCGGCTCGTGAGCCGGGTTCGTTTAATCTTCTGTATTTTCTTTCCCGCCGAACCCGGACGTTTGCTCTAGTTACTAACAACAGTACGTCCGCACATTTCAGACTTTGGCGAGCGGTGCAGCCGCTCTTCCAGCGCGTGCGTCGGCTGCGCCCTTTCGAGACAAGTCTCGTTCATTCGACTGACTTTTGACTTCTCATTCTCCGAATACCGGGCTTCGCTCTAATGTCTAACCTCCGTACGTCCGCACCTGCCAGACTTCGGCGAGCGATGCAAGCCGCTCTTCCACCGCGTGGCGTGGCTGCGCCCGCAGGCGACCCGGGCCGCCTCCCGCGAGATCTACCTCATCGCCAAACAACGGCTACAGCCGAGCTAGGCGTCCGCAAAGTCAGCGGCGTCCAAAAGCGCCGCCGCACTGATTGTCCGCTGTTTCAGCGGCGTCCGAAAGCGTCAGAGCACTGAGCGTCCGCTCCTTCAGCAGCGTCCGAAAGGCGTGCGCCGTCAATCCTCCGGAAGGCCGTAGCGTCCAAAACCAGCTACGCTTCCAAAGTTGCGTCCACCAACCCTTGGAGCTCCTATTGCTCGAGCTTTGGAAGGGTGACGAAGTCCGAAGGGGGTTTTTCAAACGTGCGCCAAAAGGAACCCCCGTGTCCGCAATGTCCTGGAAATGGAGGCTCTCTGCGGCAGCCAAAGCGGCAGTTTGTATAAGGCTTTTGAGTGCGCCACAGTTTAGATTGTGCAACAAGCGCCCGGCTGCACGGCTTCAGTTGAGCTTCGTAGCGTCTGAATAGCCGCAGTTGAATTGGCTGCGATTCACCGGTCATTGCTCAGCCTCCGAAGGCGTCCGAAAATCGGTAGAGCCTCAGTACCCATTAGGCGGCTCTCTTTGGTCCTTTCGGACCGATTGGACGCTTCGAACGACGGCTGATTGTTTGACTGCGTCTCACTAGCCGTTTGGCCGGAAGAGACAGCGTGGTAACACCAGCTGCTGTCGTCGTCATGCCGTGAGGTGCTAAGCGGCTGCTGTCGTCAGGTAAGGTGCTGCGCCATTATTGCTTTTGATAGAGGTGGAGGGTGTGTGACAGAAAGTGATGCTGTGAGAGAATAGACGAAACAGTTTATTTTGGTCAAAAGAGATAGCCTGTGCTTGAGTCTCACGAAGCCCCTACGTTTACTCTCCGAAATCGCGAAAAAATGCGAGAAAAGCGGTCTCCATCATCAGTGGTGCTTTCAAAGCAACGACGAGAATAGTACCTAGCAAAGGAGCGCCGCTATTTCTTCCCTTTCGGTCTTCTTTTCTTTGGAAGGCCAAATTTCTTGCCAATCATGTATCATTTAGTATGTCTAGTAATTAGTAAAGGTCAATGTTCTCAGCTCCACGTTAGGAACGGCCACGCAAAATTCACGGTCGATCTGTGCCCCAAAGCGATCTATGCTGCTCGCTTCTGTTCTGAAGCAAAGCTGACTTCTTGTCGCCTTGCTTGTCTGCAGGTCGCAGCCTGACACAAAGGTTGAAACAAGCGACTCAGTATGTTTCCAGATGTGTCAACTCACGTGCAGTAGGAAAGAGAAGATCACTTGAACGACCAACGAGAAGTCGTGCATCGAGATCTCGAAACTTTCACCTACTAGCATATAGATCGGAGATTGTTGCGGTGGACGGTGTTACAATCGATTCAGAAGTTCAAGCCCAACATCATATCCACGTCATAGTTCAACCTCAGCTCATAAAACACTCTGATTCCGCTTAATTTCTCTTTATAACCCTTCTTGTGCATAGGTTTATGATCAGGGGGAATTTTCAGCTCTATGTCTACATGAAAGCATTTTGTGTCCCTTCATTTTGCTGCAAAAACCTGGCTTGGATGTTGCTGTCCAAGTTTGCACGTCAGGTTTTGCTCCAGACCCAAGCTCTATTCGACGCCATGTTCAGACCATGTTGTTTTTGAATCTCGTGCGCCACATCCGTTATTATTTGCAGGGTGAACATGATCATTTCAACGAATCAAATCTGGTCACATGTGCGCTTGTCGAGCGGAATTAGCTAGTGTTCCGCTTCCAAACAAATGCACTGCAGTAGGATGTGAGTCTTCATGCTTGCATGAATACGAAGGGAAAGGACAACACTTCAATCAAGCATTTAATGGCAGTCTCGTATACCTAGTACTGAAGCGCACGTGCCTGCTTCATCCAAGTTCAAGCCAATACTGGCAATGCCAATAGCCAAGATGGCATCATGTGGCATTGTTGGGAACAGCAATGGTGTCAGAATCTTGGAAGCCTAAGCGCTGTGCATTGTACGTCCTATTTAACCGTCCGATGCAGAGCAGTACAACTCTTGACGGCCGATGGCGAAATAATTCTGGCCAGCGGTCCCATTCACACCAATCGAGCAGCAAAGTGGCCGAGGGCTCAGGATCAACCTTGAAGTTGGAAGCTTGGAACAGGATTCCGTCCAGCCAGCAAAGTGATCAGCCCCATGTCTTTGTCATTGATGGGTACGGGCTTATGAGAAGTGAATACCGGCAGAAGTCGCCCTTGCAAGCGGTTGCCTTTGCGGCATGGAGTTATGGTTGGTGCTCCTGATTGTAGGCATCTTCTTCCTGGCAGCCTTCATGGTTTGCTACCTGAAAGTCGGCTTCCGGTTTGTGAACCTGGAGAACGAGCATGCGAGCCGCATCGTCTTGGGCGAAGAGAGGGCCAGAGAGGTGTACCGAAGCTTGCTGGCGCGAGGTCATCAAGAAGCAGAGGAAAGAGCGTAGGATACTGCCAGGGGCCATGCCTGGGGAGCTCCAGTTTCCTCTTGTTCTTAGGGACTCTTCCAGACTTTCATTGATTTTGGAACAACAGTGAGAATGTTTGGCTTCTTCTTGAAAGCACATACCACAGGCAGTGGTTTGCTATATGAGGGGAAAACATCAATCAGCTCCACACACAGGAAAGTCTTGATGCATTTGAGGGCACCGATGAGTGGATCAAAGGTGCTACTTGGGGCCGCCCTGCAAAACTGGAGAGCAAGAGAGGGTGCGAACAGACCGTTTGAAGGTAAGCCTCATTGGAAAGTCTGCTGATCGGGTGAACTCGCAGTTGGCAGATGATGCATTCAGGATGCCCTATAGAATGTATGCGGCTGGTTCAAGAGTTTGTCAGCTTCTGGGTGGTATATGCAGGAGATTCAGAGTGTATGTCTCGTTTTGAGGGAGTGGCACAATTGAATCTAAATGTGAGGTATTTGTTTGGCTGCTTCGCCCATCCGCAAGTTTGGTGTCACGGAGACAGTGCTTTCTTGTGAGACTTCTTAGGACTTGCTTGTTAGGACTTTTGTTGCATAATCTGAATAGGTGGAGCAGGTCTCCTGACATTTGTGCTACAACTTTGCAGGCCTGGAGGACCTTTGATTGTCCAGGGATTCTGGGTCGGTTCAACCAAGTTGGGTGCAGATCAGTGACCAGACATAGACAGTGACCAGAAAATACTGATCATCTGTCTACAGCAGTAGGCAGTGCAATGTTGATTACCACACCAAACTACTGCCTTGCATTAGGTCTTACCGTGTCCATGGGTCAAGCTCTTCGCAATTTGCTCAGAAGAGTTGCGTGTTGTGTGGAACATCAGAGCGCTGGTGCTGCCACTGTAGTGTGTACCTTATGTAGATTATACTGCGCTAGGTAGGCAAGAGTCGGACAGACGATCAATGGGACATGGAATTTGACGAGCCTGGTCATGGGCCTCATCTTCTCGCTTTGTGCAACCAGAGACTAGCGACTGAAAGCTGGCCGGAAAACTGAAATTGGAGTGCATGATATCGAGACTGTCAACTCACATACTATACATAAGTGACTTTGTGCATGATCGAGACATGGGTGCCATGTGATCCTCTCTGATTCACAGATCCTATAGAATCTCTAATCAATCATGCAGACAAGAGTCCAAAAAATCCACCAATTCTCCTCAAAGCAAAGGGCATGCACATGAATATCTTGTTGCGGGTATACCATCCAATCATAAATTACGACATCAGACGTGTATCCTTATGTCATACTGCGAACTTTTGCAGTAGTCTTAAACAGCGCCCGCATAGTGAGCTATACTAAAAGGCCCATGAATTGATTAACCACACCCAGAGCTGCTTCGTGAGGGTGCCACCATATGCACAACGCGCACAGCAAGGAGCCCAATCATGGAAGTCTGACTATCGCGTCGCATATTGCAGCACAGCGTACTGTATTTTGCACAAGTACGGACCCCATCTATGCCCTCTGGCCTGTGTTCTTCGGCAAAAAAGAAGGAACAACAAACAATAAGCTGTTGACATATGTGGCCAAATAAGCGGAGTTACTTGCAACTCGCTGGATAGGTAGCTCCCGAATGGTGGACACAACGTTCAACGTGCTCAGCCAGTCTATTGGGTGATGGTCGATGGATCAAACTTGGATACGATGGCCAGCTGTTTCAAATCCTGCTCCCCAGATATCAGCTGCACAAGATCACAAGGCAATCGGTCAGCTCATGACTACCCGTGACTACCACTTCTGAACTACCAGATCAGCAAACTGCAAGATCATCCACACAAAGTGCTGGCATCCAAGCTGCGCAATCCGTGCAAAAAGGAACTGCCATCGGACTTAGGCTTTTCTAGTAATCTTCTTTGGCCTTCTCGGCTGAACCGTAGATGACGAGGCAGACAAAGGCCCCTCACCTTTCCGTCGATGACCCACGTCGGAAACCCTTCGATTTTGGCATCTACGCAGGGCTTGGCTAAAGTTACGTTCCTCCGATAACCGTCGGGGTAGCACTCAACATAGTCAACGTACTGCATCGCCTCTTGTCCGAATGCCTGCGACCGAGATAAATGCACACCAGACAAGCCGTGAACACTCGCTTCACACCATGGAAGTTGGCGCTTTCCATGCCTCCACCCAGCGCTTTATTACGTGCATTAGCTGTCCGGGAAAGAGCATGGCATTCATCCAGCTTTGTATAGCATTTCGTAATCGACAGGTCGATCGAACGTCCCTCTGAGGAATTAGGTATCACTGCGGACCTGCAACACTATTCTAGAGACTTTCGATCGCTTTTGGCTTCTGGTGAAATAGGGGATTGAATTGGCGAAAGTGGCTGCAAACTTCGTCAACTGACTGTAAAGGGTCCACCCCTAGGGGGCCAGGCGAGTAGTCAAAACGAAGCTTCTCCAAGTTTTAGGCATCTAGATTCGTAGGGAGGCTAATCAGACACGAGAGACTTCCTATTGGCTAAGGGCGGGACCTCAAGAGGAAGGCTAAACGATTGCGAAACATGCAACCTAAAAGAGCTGAGAGGCGGACTCCCGAACGGCCGACAAAGAGCTCTTCAGTGGCAAATGCAACTGCTGACAGTTGCAAACTTTAAGATGCTGTACATCTCGGGAGACCACAGACAAAAGCTAAGGGCGTTGAACGATACGTCGAAGGGCTGCATATAGAGCGTCGAATGACTGACAACATCTCACATAGGTCGACGTTGCTAACGAACCCGACCCGTCGAAGAGATTTCAGACCAGCCAACCGCGACTTAACGTACAAACGCAAACAAGTACAAGAACGGTCGCATCCCATCCATTTCTGCTCGAAGCAACACGAATAATAGGAAGCATTTCAGAAGCAGATGCCGCTGTCTGAGAACGCACTAAGGAGAGGAAAAAGGACAGCGCTCGACCCCCAAAGCCCCACCTGCTTCTGCTCGAAGCAGTGCGAGCACCAAAAGGCGCCGTACATCTTGGCCCCGATCGACTTGAGGTGCTTCGCGAGAGCGGTCCCCGCGGACGACGACACGGTCGTGATCTCGGGCTCGACGGGAGCGAGGTCGATGTCGTCTGGAGAGCTGCGCAGGACAGGTAAGGAATCATAAGTCAGTACTGTGCCCAGTACCCAGAACCTGATAAATGGGGACGAGAGACTTGTTATCTTAAAAAGAAGATTGGATTTAGGTCGTCTCCTCGGGTCCGACGGGGGCGAGATCAACGTCGTCTGGCGGAAAGGAACAAGGTCTCGGAACCGGCGGGTTTGAGGGTTTAGGGCGGAACCCGTTTCGCGCCACCCGAGAATGGTCGTGATCTTGGGCTCGACGGGAGCGAGACCGATGTCGTCTGGAGAGCTGCGCAGAACAAAAAAATGACCTCAAGTAGCAGGACTGGAACAAGGTGCTGGATATCCCATTGCCTGCTCTTCTGATGACGCTCCTTGATACCCGGAGATGGTCGTAGTGTTCGGCTCAACGAGAGCGAGGTCCGAAGAGTTGCGCCGACAAAAAAGCAGTTCAGGAGTGCCGGTAGAACATCGTGCTCAGTTCTTCCACTGCCTTGACACTACCATTCGGACGACGGAAGAAGTTTTGGTACTCTGGAATGGTCGTAGTGTTTGGCTAGACCAGAACCGAAGTGGGATGCGGACGACTGAGCTTAAGACTGGGTCCAGCCTTCACTGTTTCTAAGGTAGTCCGTATTTAAGGGCAGGCTGCGATTCGGGGCGGGCTCTCGAAGTCCTCGCTGCTCGCAAAGTCCAGCTATTGTAGTCGTCCGAACAGCTGACGCATTCAAAAGATCCGTACGATAAAACTGAAGTCACGCCTAACAGAGGGTAACTGCTTCCAGACAACGACACAATCTGCTAGAAAGCAAGACCACGAGTTTGTTTTAACCAACCGAGCATTCGTTTCACCCAAACAGGGAGTGATAAGACCAGTGTTTGACGACAAATTTTGAGTCACTTGGTTGTCGAGGGGAATGGTTCCCAACTCGAACAATTGACATAGTTTGCTGTCCAGATAAGCAGCAGGAATTCCGTATACATAGCGGAATCACTTTTTACAGGCGGCCAGCAATCGACCTGCCGCCTTTGCTTTCCTAGTTCGTTCAGCCCTTCCGAATACACAAGCACGCTTAGCAAAGGAAGCAGACAAAAGATCAGCGCCCGCTCGTCAGGCACGTAGAAAGGCCCTCGACCATGCAAAAGAGAACCGAGCCGTGGCAAGCACTCTTTCCCAAGGCAGGGATTGCAAAAGCATCAGCAATGCTCGCAGGGGGGATCCTTTTATCCCCCCCGGCTGACACCCTCCACCGAGAAACGCACCCTGCAGATGCGGACCTGACATCAGCAAAGGCGAGCGACAGCGCGAGGACGACCGCAAGGCTGAGCCCGAGCTGAGGAGCGACGGCCTTCCGCAGGTCGGGGCCCTTGAAACCCTGCGGGATGAAAGAAGAATACGGGTTTGCATCTTTCTCTCCCTTCTCTTCGATCTTTCAACAGGTAGGAGGAACGACTTTGTGAGGTTGAAGGGACGGAAATGCGGACGTCCAGGGATGGCCCTTGGGGCTGAGATAAAGTGACAATCAGGGCCCTTGAAACCCTTGCGGCATGAAAGAAAAGTCATTTGAAATTCTCTTCATACCGTCAATAGCGGTGGAAGTGGATAGATGGAAAATGAAACCCTCAACAAAATTTCCAAATACCGACTTGGCTGAGAGTCTTTTAATGACGGTCCACGTTGAGTCGAGCTTGCAACGAGGTGCTTGTCGATCATCAAGATGAAGGGCGGAGAGGGGTCAAGGATAGATGCAAATCCATCTTCTCCGTTCACCTTTGTGGTGAGCTCTCTGCACCTCCCACGAAGTTGAGCAGCTTATGACTTATGAAACTTTTCTTGCAAAACCAGCCTTCTAAGTTGATCACGAAAGCAGGCGGCGCTGTGACTGACAAGAATCGATGTGGCGAAAGTTGCATCGCTCAGCGAGCTCTTGATCACCTTGATAGACTCGGAAGTTCGAAAAAGAATCCCGATAAACCGCATCGAAAATACTAGCAGAATCGTAAAGAGGCTGAAGCTTGGAGAACAAGTGCACCTCATTTCGTCGGCAAGGTGAAGTAAGCAGACAAAACTAGTCAAAGCCAGATCAAAGTAGTTCGGAAACCTGACAAAAAGAGAAACCATGCGACCCACCAGAAGAGCAGACATAGAGCCTGAAGTATCAAGCCAACGCAAGTCCCATCATATCTGAACCTGGAGCCAAAATACTCTCACCATCAAGAACCTGAAGTGTTAAATCAATGGATAAGAGTCACTGTAAAATATTCGCATATATGGAGCCAATGGAAAGACTCATTGGAAGAGAACCTGAAGTGCGAAGTCAAAGTAAGACTCACCGTAAGAGTCGCAAGCAAAAGGCTAGTGCTCAGGACCGCTGATCCAACGCAGTAGGTGCACGTTGCTCCCGTCAGCTTGAAGTTGAGAATGTACATAAAGTAACCGCTGGCTGCGGTCATCGCTGAGGTGGCCGCCAAAAGGAGCCATTTGTTGAGGCTAGGGGCCGAGGGGTTTGAGGCTTGGTCGCTCCTAGTGAGCTGAGAGAGTATGAGGACCAAGGAGTAGGCTGCCAAGCCAAAGAGCGACAAGGGGACGCCTGCAGAGAGGGCGTAAGGTCAAAATGCGGGTCACATGGCTCGTCTATGAGCTGCAATCCTAGTAGTCATGATGAGATGTGTTCTCATCCTTGTCAGGAAAATTGAGCCCTGGAGTAGGAGTTATGCAGTCGAACAGAGAGGATGTGTCAGCCAAAGTAGGCTTGACAACCGCAGTTGTGCAAACACCTCTGAAAAGCAAGGTATGAAATTGGTTAACAAATCAAGCCTTCCATCAAACAAGGTGCAACCACCCAAGTCACGGAGACAACCTGAGATCACAAATTTTGCATCTGGCCCTCAAACCTCTTGGTCCATACGACATGCACAAATCCTCAACGGCGACACATACAACTGGGAGAAAACCCTTAAGTGTGCACACGGAAATAGTGTATTCCGTCATTCTTCCCTCAGAGGCTCGCCGATGCTTTTCTTTATACGTCACAGCTCTCCTTAAAAGACAATTTGAAACTTTGCTGATGAAACAACAGAAGGCGAATCATGATTGGACAATTGGACAAGTTTCGAACGCACCAAATAGCGTCCCATATTCACTGTCCAGAACGTCTGAACATCCTCCCACTCCTCCTGCTCCCAGGCCGCATGCAACTGGGCCCCCGGTGAGTTTCTCGTACGTCAGATAAGCCGTCTCCAATGCGCCGATGGAGGCAAGGCCTCCAATGAGCCAGTAGAGAGCACCATTCCCTTCAGGATCTGCGGCCAACTTGCACTGAAGATTCAGAGACATCAACGAAGAGAATGCTTCTGAGGGATTTAGTGGAAGGCAGCCAAGGCTCGGCAGAAAGGGAGCAAAAACTGCCATAGGTGGACGATCTTAACATTGGCAAGACAACAAGATGAAGTAAAGAAACGCAGGATTGCACGACAGGTCAGTTGGTCCTTTGACAACTTAAGGCTTTCACAAAGAGCTCAGAGCAGTGCTCCCTGGGTGCCCCCAACCAAGGTCCGAGCTAAGGTGATGCGTCCTTTGAGTGTAAGTCCATCCTCATGGGTGCATGACAGCATTGGAAGATGCTTTCATCACCACAAGGAAGATTGACTACCCAGCTTATTGGTGACAACTGAAGCTCAGGAGTTTCAGCCGGGGTTCAGTGGATCAAAACCTGGTTATCAGATGGTGTTGAGCTGCTCAAGCTCATAGTTCTCTGCTCATAAGTATGATAAGTCGAAGCTAACACAAACAAGCTAAACCCAAACATTCACGTGTTCCACACCTGTGCCCACCGTCAAACCCCTTCCTAACCCCCCCCGACTCAGTGTTATAACTTGCGCTTATTGGAATAGAGACCGACTTCAAGCTTGACACAAGGCAACCAAAGCCGAATTGAAGTTGGTAGCAGCGATTGTTGAAGGGGCGCACCATCAGAAGGCCGCTTCACAGCATCTGGAGAGGCATTTGTCCGCTGTCAAACTGGACAATGATGATACAAAGCATTGGAGTAAGACTTGTTAAGGACGCATTTGCCACAACAAGAAGCAAATACAAAGGTTCATCTCCTCACCTGAAGGCCTTCCTGATGTGCTCGCAGGAGTGTCTGACGACCCCTCAGGTTCAGGTATCCTGGCCCGTTCTGAAACAGAAGACGTGTCCGCATTTGCTTCCCTGCGAGAATCACCTGAAGCACGTACTTGCACCATTCGTTGTACATGGATTCCAGAGTGCGCACCAAACTCCCTTCTCAACTGCAGAATTGAATCACTAGTTATCCTGGTGCAAACGTTTTGATGCCTTCGCCTTGTGTTGCAATCCAGACTCCAATAGTTATGTACGACAAGTGCTCGAGAGGAGGAGGATGGACGAGCTGCAATGCTGGCAGGATTCGGAATTCCTGCTAGACAAGGAGCCTTGGCAGCCAAGGCGGACGTGGCCATTGCAATCATGGAATAGTTTCTGCGCGACAATGGCGTCCTCCAGAGTTTGCTTTCCTCCTGAATTGCTCGGTGAATTTGCAGGCTCCTGCGGGAGATCGAGAGAAGCTTCACAGTCAAACTCAGCTTGAATCTGGGAGGGTCGATGAAAATTCGGATTTTATCTTGTCCGCATTTCGGTCGTCAAATGCTCGTAGTTTAGATATTGAATTAGTATTACCGGTATCAGGATTTCGAAAGGTCAGTCGAGTTTCAACTTTCAAGCTAGCTGATTTGACTGGCATGCTCGGTGAGTCAGTGTAGAAACGGGCCCGTCTGCTCGAAAATTACATAGAAGTTCGACCTATATACGCGGCTGCTGCACAGCTCTTCCAGAACGAATTTAAGCCAAGTGAGTGGGCTATTGTCCCTGAACTTCCAAATCCTTGCTGCACTTGGCTGTACGAGCAATGTAGCATGTACATGGCTACATGCTGGCCATGTACCGTATGGCATACGGTACAGTATTAACTGCAAGCACCTCGAACACCTGAAGGCTGAAGGCGATAGCTTGGGAGCAGAAGAAATTGCACAATGGCGTCCAGCACCATTCTGAGATGCGCCCCGGGCACTCTCTCTCTTACTCAAACTGTCACCGCAGAGGCCTCCTCCCAACACAGCCCGGCGGCCACTTCGTGCTGTCGAAGGAAGACATCTGCTCTCCGCTCGTCCTTCTTAGGAAAGTCACACGGCATTAGCAGGCGCAACGTTGTGGCCATCAAAGCGGGGACGGTGTCTGGCTCAAGGATAAGTGCCTGGTTCAAGTTTGGCAAGAATGGGATGGACTCAAGCAGTGCTGGTATATATGGAAGTCAGGGAAGGGATGATTATGACGAGGATGATGTTGAGCAGGTGAGAGATCTGCTTAGTGGCATTCTTGAGATTGCTACGACCTTTGTTGTTCCAGTTTGTAATGCTGAGTATGCTTCCACTAGTTTGCAGAGGGTTGTGGATCGCATTACACTGAAAATGCAGCTTTGGCAGAGACAAATCAAGCACCTTTGAAAAAGGTGTTGGAAGGGGGCAGGAGCAGGAAGTTTTAGCACCACCGGTAAACGAAAAACATTGGTTACAACCGCCTCTCAAATGCGACTGTAGAAACTGTAAAGACAGCTTTTGAGCTCCAACGTGCTGATGAGAGGACACTATTCCACATCTATGATGTCGCCAGTCAAGCTTTGAAAGACTGTGTTTATGATTGGGTTATTGAGATGCTCATATTGATATTGTTGTCGGCTTTTCACTCAGAACAATCATTAATCTGAGTCAATGCGCTCTGGTTCTGGACCTTTGGCAGGAAAAAGTGCATATCAGTGGTGTAGTCCTTAGACGTCAATTTGTCATTTGAGTTGGTCAGTCAACAGCGTTTCAGTCAAGTGCTGGGCTTAAAGTTTTATAGAGAGGCCCATAAACAAAATTTCACCCTACTTTTTGGCTTGACGGCTGAAGAGTCATGATTGAGGACTGGCCTTGCTCCACCAATTGCCCAGCCCCTTTTCTGATTCTTCCTTGGCCCCAGCAACAATGGAGGAGTTGTAATGGAACCCAGGAACTTGAGCTTCTGGTTTAAAATCACAAATGAAGTTACATTGGCAGATTCTCAATTCAAGCTCAATTACTCCGTCAACTGCTTCACCACATTCAAGGATGAGATGCTCAATTAAAAGAGACCGCTTGCTCTCCCAGATTGTACCACTGTGACAATCTCACTAGGCCACTTAGAAACGTATCAAACTTGGCAAGCGATTCCCTGCTGGTTGCCTTTTCTTCGAAAGTTGTCAGTTCAATCAGCACTAGATCCTCAATCAGATGCAGCTTGGCAAGCGCAATGATCCCTCTGCTCTGAAAACTGGTCCAACAAAACCTGGTCCACAGGACCCTGTTGTGTGTGTCAGATAAAGTTCCTATAGCTTGTCAAATTACTTCTCAACAGTGAGGATGTTCACGTCACGTTGCTGACCTTTGCGGATTCTGCAGAAAGAAAGTACTTGGAAAGGGAACCTTCTGTTTGTGTTAGAGTCTGCAATGTGTGCAGGAGAGCTGTACTTGTCCTTTGCCAGAGGTTTTCAAAATTCGATCCACTTTCCTCTTTCTGTGAGGCCCACATTCCGTGTGTCAATCGTTAAAATCTCGGTACCTTCTGCGGACACTGGAGGAAACAGCAGTGACGATGTCTAATTGTTGATTTCTGGCCATCTGACTGGACTAGAAATCTTTCGCTTCTGGTCCTCTCCGCAACTTACAGATGGTGCAACATCACTTCCTCATAGGAAACAGTGTTTGCAGGACAACGTCAAACTTTTGTTTGCGGAGCAAGACGATGAACTCATTCCTCAGTTGGGCAACGCTGCCAGGTTTACTTGACCGACACCGGACTCTTGCTCTTTGCAGTACTTTAACTATATGGGGATGTTGGCAGTGGAGGGATCCTACGACAAGATGGAGGCGCTTTTGAGCGCCAGCATTCACCCAGTGGACATTCTGCTCCTTTTAGCCTCATCAGAAGGAGATAAACCCAAAATCGAAGAGCTATTGGCAGCGGGGGCCAAGATCGATGTGAAAGATGCTGATGGGAGGACGGCAATAGACAGGGCAGCAAATGACGAAGTCAAAGCACTCCTACAACAAGGAGCCAAAGCACAGGTTTAATAATGAAGGAGCAACTGTTGCAAAGGGGTTGGTGTTGAACATTTCCTTTTCAAAGGCTTTGAAGGCTCATCGCCGAGACTACTCTTGAAGATTACAGCATTGCAATGCCAAAGTCTGCTTACAAATCCATGCGCCAAGTATACACCGCTCAGACTTCTGAGGTTGCAGTTACTACGGCAACGGGGCAGAATTGAAAGGCGAGTAGGGTTGGATCATTCAGGAGAAGCCATTGGCCACATGTCATCTACGGCGTAATTATTGAGACTCGAGACCATCATGCTCACCTCGACGAGACATGGTCGGACACATCAGAATTTAATCAACTTAGCTCGATTTTGGCATACCTTTCCAGCGCGTATGGATGATGATGTGCAAATATGGCATGCGCTTACGGTCTCATGCAGCCTGTCCATGCTGCAGCTCGGCATCACATGGCTGCTCAATCGCATGCCATGGAGCTAAAGCCCATAGTTGAGCGTATATTCAATGCTGTAAGGTCATGTGCATGGCCAGATATGCAGCTACGCAAGGCACCTCTCTGATCTCTCATCTCCAGTCGGTGAAAAACAGGGCAATATGTATTCGCCTTCCAACACGTGCATGATCATGTTGCTCGAGGTCTGGCCTGCAGTTGCATGCAGAATCCAATTTGATTCTTTATGCTGCTTCATGCCTGTTCTGGAACATTGACCTCCTTGCGATGCCTGTTACAGCAATCAGAATGATCATGTCGAAAATATCAAACCTTCTGTCAAAGAATGTGGACACACAACGGGTAGTTGGTTGGAAAAAGAAATGCTGAACAGCTTGGACGGCACACGTGGAACACCTTCCTTTAATCGGATTGTAATTTGGAACTTGGTCCTTTCAAGAGCAGTCCATGTTGGCTAAACTATGGAAGACCCAATTGCCAACCTTAGTGAAGCCAACACGGTGCTCTTATTCACTACATTTACAAGTCTTGCAATATAACAAAACGATCTCACTGTCTGCTCCTCTTCAAAATCTAGGCAGGCTATGCGTCTGTTATGGTAGGCACCTGTTGGAGGCGCTACTTGGGACCCAGATGTCCACAACTAGCGAATCCAACAGGGGCAGTCTTTTTGATTTGTGAAAAGCAAAGGTGCAAAACGTAGGGTTCTGATATGGCTAGTAACTACTAAGCTTCTGCTTTGTCTCTATCTGGCCCTACCCCTGTTGGTACTGCTACTCGGGACCCAGTTGTCGCCGACTAGCAAGACCAACAGCGGGCGAGCGGGCCCTATCCTTCTCACGAGACAAGGCTCCTCCCAAAACAGCGTGGCTAATCCCTATCTTACAAACAGATGCCTTGTAATACCTACACTTCCCAAACCGATCTATGGCTCCATCTCCTGTAATCGTGGAACATCCATCGTCTACTCCATGGCAGACTGCATCCACCCATCCTCCATGTACTTGGCCGCCTCAACCTGGTTCATGTCCTGGCCGTCAAACCCCCCGCTGGCAATGAGGTTGTCGCCAGCCCAGAAGCACCCCCCCGCAAAGTCGATCGGCTCCTCCTTCACCCCCCACTGCTGCACTGGCGCGGTGTCGCCGCTCAGAGCTGCAGTGACGTCACTGCTGCTGGGGCTAAGGCCGTCTCCCTCAAAAGGCATCACGTTGCTCTTGTTCTGCCCCAGGGGGGACAGGGGCATACTCGCGTCGATGCGGGCCAGTGCCGCGGCTGCCGCCGCCGCTGTGAATGAGTTTGAGCGCCCGAAGCTGCTCAGCATCGCCGCCCGCTGAAAAGAGTTTGTCCGTGCGAGGGCCGCGGCCAGTGAGCCCGTGCTTCCGAACGCGCCAGGCACGGGGGGCAGGTTCTCCTGCTGCACGCAGCCCCCCTCAAGCTTTGTCAGCTCCTCGAGCACCGCCTGCATGTCATCCTCTGTTGGCAGCCCCTCGCTAAACTTCCTGGCGTGAAGTCCCCCCCCAGCCGGAGAGCAAACCTCAACCCCCCCGGGCTGGAAAGCGCGGTGCACGGCGGGCAGCTCGAGCGGCGCAGGGGGCTGCAGCTCCCTCTTGCGCTTCCCCCCTGGCCCGGACCGGCGGGCCTTGTTTCCTGGGGGAGGGTTGACGACAGCGGGCTCCTCGGCGTCCGCTTCCAGCCAGTCAAAGTAGGCCTCGAGCGTCGCGCGCGTGCATGGGGTCAGCGTGGCGAGGAAGTCGCAGTCGAGGCTCGAGCGCAGGTCGCGGATCTCGGGGAGCGAGTGCCGGACCTTTGCAAAGAGGTTGTCGAGAACGGCGACGCAGCCGTCGATGCCGAGCTCCTTGGTGCGGCAAGCGTACATGCCAGAGAGCTCCTTGGGCCACCAAGCAGGCTCCTGCAAAGAGGGTTTGCAGAAGTGTTAAGACCAGGTTTTCAAAGACTTGATTGTGAAGTAGGTACTGAGGGTTGGAATGAAATAAAGCCCAGGAAAAGGTACAGAGTGTGATGCCGGTTTTTTAGGAAAAAGCGAGGCAGAAAGATACGCAAGATGCAATCTGAGGAGGGTCGCTAAAAGCTTGCAATGAGATGAGATGTCTTACAAGCGGTTAACAAGATATCTGCATGCATGCGCATAAGGCAGGGTGACAATCTTTGGGGTTTTAAGCGGAGGGCAAAAGGTGGAAACAGGTTTGCAAGACTTTGTTTAACAGTGCCGAGGCAACGTGAATCTTTGCAAAGGGGAACAATGAGGAAGCTAGAACCTCAAGAACAGTTTCTCCTTCCTTGTCTGCTCGGAGGGAAAAACCTATACAAAAGTGATCCATAGGTCACAGCAAACCAATACCGGGGAGTAACCCCAAACACAACACTCTGACATTAACGGCTTATATTGAGCACACACCCTAAGACTCTGGTTTAAGTGGAACAGTGGGGAGCCCCCTTGGAGACCCATTTGAAGGGCACAGAGCCTAAGCATGGAAGCAAACACCAAAGTAGCCAAGTCTCTACCCCCTTAGCAGCAACTCATCTGAGCAACGTTCCTCCTTCAGACAGCAGACAATTGCTTGACACAGTTAGGATGGCCAGCGAAACTTCACACTTAATGAGGCTCGCATGCATACCAGAAATCCAGTCCCAACGTGACCTAATTAGTAAACCACCAGGAGCATTTTGACTAGAAACTCATCCCTATATTAAGCCCATTCACAAACTAGACTTCACCTGAAGCGCGCGGCGACGAAGAGAATGAGTTAACATGGACCAACCCTCACCTTTGATTTGGACCTGGGGACGTTGCCGTCGGTCACCTTGGCGATCAAGCGAGCAACGAGGGGATGCAGCTCCCGGAACTTGCTCTTGCTCTTTCCAGTGGCATCGCTCCTTCCAAATAGCTCAGCACAGGGCTTGGGGTTCCCCTTCCGATCAGTTATCTCGATGGACCTGAAGATGGAGTGACAGAGTCAACGACTTGCATGCACTGAAGTAAGGACATGAAAGGCCACTAGGCTTCAATCCTTGAGCCTATGAGCTCCTCAGAATCTTCTGATTCTTGAGAAACCCTATGGTTGCGAGTGCACTGGCACGCTTGCAGAAGAACAGCTTTCTGAGGGACACGAGCACGATGTATGCAAAGCCAAGCATCAAGATAGTAGGTTGAGCAATTTCAACTGTTTACTTCGCAGACAAGCGGATGGCAACAGACCGAGACTCTTGAATCTACACACGACTCTCCAAGCAGCTACTCTTACACAGCACATCAAACTGGGAAGGTTTGTCAGCCATGACAACATCCGTAAGCCTTAATCTGCTGCTTGCAGAACAATCTGCTCTTGATACATTAAGGGTGCGAGATAGACTTGCACTATAAGAGATGGTCTATAAGCAAGAATGTAATGTCAAAGGATCAAATGCCCCTCGGTCTCATTGGGGGACTGGCCCATTCTGATCAACAGAAAGACAACTGTATTCTCACATTTGCCCTTCCTTTTGAGCTACACGGGACACATCGTCTCTGGTCTTCTGCAGCTCCTCCTGGTAGTTGCTGGAGCATCCTGCCAACTGCGTCCCGTCCTCAAACTGGACACAGAACACCATGCAGCAAACACCACAGTCCTCCTCAATCTTGGGATGGAACAGCTGCTTGACGGCAGCCTCAAGCACCCTCCTCCTCTCACTAACAGTTAGCCGCGTCGCAAGCTCTCTGTAGTCCATCTGCTGCTCGATGTTTGACACGAGACTGAGAGCCCCATTCTGCGAGCTCCTCGTCGTTCTTGGCTGGTCGGGGTCCATCTTGGGATGGCGGAGCCCCCGCACAGGCGGAGGACTCCATGACCCCGACCCTTCTCTCTTGTGGTTTGCCAGTTTTGCAGATGGCCTTGACGAGCTCCTGGCGTGAAGTGTTAGTAGCTCAGAAACCACACAAGTGCAGGACACCCTGATCTTCTTCTCAGCTTGATTTGATGTCGACAAGAGAACTCCGGCCAAGAACGAATCCCGAGGTCTCTCCTGATCTCCCAGCCCACACACCCTCTCCTGAGTCGTCTCTTCCAACTTCCAAGGGCTCCAACCAGCGCCCCCCACAGCTTTCCTTCTTGGACTCCACCTTGGCCCCAGCAAAGAGCACAGAGCACATGCGAAAGAGACAAGAGGTTGAATATGAAGTTGCGCGCAGGTCAACGGAAGTCTGGACAGGGTCACCCAGCTGGTCACGACTCTCCAGGCTTCTCCCCAAGTCAAACCCCCCGGTCAAACGTAACCGGGCGAAATTAGGTAGCCCTGTCTTCGGCAGCTTTCAACCCGGGTTATCTCCGCTGGGCACTTTGGGCGTTCGACACCTCAAACGAATGCTCATGCCGGGTGGTGAGGCCAGGCATATGGCGACACATTCGTGAATGACGCCGTCTTTTGTCGGCTTCCTCCGAGGTGCGTTTCTCAGATCTGCCAGCTGTTGCCGCGGCAGGCGGGATACGCAACATCGACGGTGCATGATCACCAGGGGCAGATCTCGTAACGAGATCCGAAAAGCGTGTGTAGACCGTTGGATGCCTTGAACGTTCCCCTGGGGCCTGGGTGTCGCATTTTGACGTCAGCAAATCAAACCCCCAATAATTTGAAGTTTGACCAGTATTACTGAGTACGGGCTTTTGACGATGGCCATTACCAGATTTACTGCTTCTCTAGTTGTTCAGAAAGCGAACTTCTGCCCCTGAACCCTAAATCTACCTAAAACGTGATAGAGGCAGAAACCCTAGTAGTAGTAAAGTAGTACGCCTGCGCGCACAGGGAAATTGAGAACTTGAGCGCTCATCACAGTACGCGCGAGCAACTTAGGAATGTTTAGCTTGCTGAGAAGACGTCTTGCATGTGGATCTCTTACTTTTAGGTCGGAGCTCCGGTCGCAGGTTTCATGCAAACAGCTGTAGCTCTTCCCACTTTCGAAGACCTAGAAAGAAGCTTCAAACTTCAAAGGTTGAGGGGCAGCAACAATGAAATGATAACATGCCGGTTGTTCCTCTGCGAGAGTTTGGGCGGAAGCCTAGCAAGTCCCGGCCCAAGACGCAGCGAGAGCTCGAAGCTGAGCAGAAGCTCGACCAGGCTCTGAGTCGCCTTCAGGCCGCCTTGCCCTTGGGTTTTGCTGGTGGTGGCAATAAGGTCTTGGAGGAGGGACATAGCTTATTGCCATCATGGTCCGTAGCTGATGCTTCTGTGCAGCAGCAGGCGAGCAAAGCGATCCTGGGTCTGGCGGATGCGCTCGTCGAGCATTACAAGGAGGTGGAGAGGGATGCAGGATGGAGCAAGAAAATTCAGGTGAACATCCCATCCTTGATATTCTGAGACATCTTGTGTCTATCACCCGGTGGTCGAAGATTTCCTTTCAGATGCTGTGCTTTTGGGGAGTAAATTCTTATCATTGACAGCATTGGCGTTTGCACAAGGCTGGCCTAGATTGTTTGTCGGGTGTTAGTCAGTGAGGCAGCTGACTTGGTGGAGGTGCTCAACATGATGAAGACGAGCTGCGTTAAGCCAACTAGTTGCATATCATATCTGGGGAAACTTTGGGAAGCAGATGTGGTATGAAGAAACTCTTACCATTTCGAGACCCCTTGCTTGTCCTGAAGTTGTGTTCAGACATTGGAGAACACTGTTCGCTCATCAGACACATGATGCATCAGCCATCTATAAGCGCAGTCACCCTGGACATCTGGTTCGGATGTGCATCTCAAAGTTGATTTCTTCAGACCACCGTGAATTGAACAGGCTCCCCTTACCGCCTCCGAACTAGACTCAGGTCTTCTTTGACTGGTCCGCCCGAAATCGGGTTGACTACACGTGCTGCCCCCATGTAAAAGGGGCTCCGAGTAACTGGACAGTATTCCCCAGGATCTTAAGAAAGTGGACAAAAGTTTCCACGAACTTACCTTCTAATCTTCCTTCGACAGGTTGCAGTATCTTCCGCAGTACCCGCTCTGCACTTCCTCCTGGGTCTCCCAAACCCCGCAGTCGCTCAGCGCGCCGCGCATGCTTGCCATGTGGCAGCCTCCCAGCTCGCCACCTGGCGCGACGCCATGGTGCCCTCCCTAGCTGTACCACTGGCCTCTCTGATCGATGCCACGGACGTTGTTACGACACAGCACGCTTCCGCCGCCCTCTTACTCATGATCCTCGACAAGCCGGGTGCTCGGACCAAGGTCAAAGCGAAAGGGTTCCAGCCCCTGCGGTCGTTCTCCGCTCAGAACGTCTTTGACAGTTTCACCAGAGCGCAGGCGCTTGATCGGATGAAGCGGCAGTTGAGCGCGCAGGGAAGTCTAGAGCTTTCGCTGGGGAAGGCTGGTGGCACTACTGGGCGGCAGGTAGTTTTAGACGTCCTCGCGCTCCTGCTGGCCGCAGTGAAGAAGTCTGGGAAGTTGCTCAGACGAGCGGCTGAGGATTTGGAGTGGGTGGATGTCTTGGGGGAAACAATGGCGAGCCATGATGGGGGGGTGGCCGCGGCGGCAATGAGCGCATCTGCTGTCCTGGGTAAGCCGTGAAAGCTCGAACCCTTCTCTTTCATTGTTCAATTAATTCAATCTGGATGTGTTCATGGATTGTGCTAGATTTAGTCTTCTTGCTCGTTCGAACCACCGGCCAGCTGAGCCGTCAGTCAGCTTCTTGTTTGTACTGATGTTGTGACTTTCTTTTTATATCTATCGAGTGTGCTCAGACCTGTTCCGTCTTGCTTCCAATAGTATGTAACCATGTTTTGCAGCGTCCGAGGGCCAGTTCGGGGCGGCAATGCTGAGGGTTTGCCCCCTCTTGTCCGCCAGTCTCATGAAGCAACTGGAGCGTCAAGAAGACGAAGCACGCGGCGCTGCGCTGCGACTGCTAGCAGCCTTGGCGGTGAGTTGTCATGAGTCTCTTCCACTTACATCGTTGACAGAGTCTGTTGAACGAGAACATGGATCTCGATCGTCCAAGATAATCACCCCCTCTTTAGTAATTCGCTGTCAAACGGTGGGGTTAGTCGTGAATAAGAAGTTCCCAGGCAGCTAACTCCTTGTAACACGAACCAGTGCATCAAGTTTTGTTCTCTCTTGTTGAAAACCACTCCTGCAACGCGTGAATAATTCTTCTGAAATCGTCTGCAGCCCCTCTCCAATTCGGACACGCTCCTCGACTGCGGACCGCTCTCCCGCGCCGTCGTCCGAATCCTCTCCGCCCCGCACTCCGACGAATCCCTGTTGCTCGAAACCCTGGCAACGCTCGGGGCCCTGTTACAGCGCCGGGAGAGCGCCTGGGCCTCAGCTCTGCTGTCATCGGGGCTCGCACAAGGCCTCGTGAACCTTCTCGGCTGGCCGGCGCCGTCTGATCGGAGCGGGGAGGTTTTGGGGGATCCCCCTCGGAGGATGGCTGATATGGAGCCACAGTCGCGGAGGGCGTGCTGGCGGGTGGTGGAGCTCTTGGGGTTTAGCAAGGGTTTGGACGGGGTTAGCAAGGGTCCCGGGGGGGGTAGCAAGGGAGGAGACGTGGTTAGCAAAGGAGCAGAAGGAAAAGCGGCCGGGAAAAGTGCGGGCAAGACGGGTGGGGATCTGCCGAAGCTCGTTTGGTGAGCCACTGGGCAGGAACTTGCGGGCATCGAGATTGCCGCCGTGCGTTCGTTGGATAGCTGTGAACCTGCAAGCTTCGATAGGGGATGTGCGCATTGTTGGCAGGTGGAATTGGTTGAGGTGGCTCGAAAGGCATGTCACACGCACCAGAAGAAAAGGGTTGCTTGGCGCTCAAGACAAGCAAAACGTTTGCTGACTATACCTTCTCGGTCTTGAGCTACCGCTCACGAGTCCTTCGTGAAAAGGGGCCGCATCGAAGTGCTTCGTGCCATCGTGCGTTTGTGCTGGCAGTCTTTGTTCTCCAACCTTTCATGCGGAAATACGGTTCATCCTACTTCGAAGTTTTCAAATCTGTCGCGGATGAACCCCAAGGTGAGGCCCAGTGCTTGTCTCGTCATCTTCTTCATCGCGTTAACAAAACAATGGACGTCCAACCCTTTCCTTACCACGAATTGACTTCATACCGTGCACTGAGCTGGCGGTTCGTGGTTGCAGGAGTCATTTTCACAGCAAGGTCTACTTCTTCTCCCCTGGAGACGCGGGCAGTGCGGAGGAACGGGTTGAGGTACGGTCCGACATACTTCATTGATCTACGCTGATGGTTTACGCTGAAGCGTGCGGTTGTGTTGGTTGGCTCTGGTTTACAATTCTGGCGCTGCTTTGTGTTTTGTCGGTGTTATTGGTGCTTCCGGGAAGCAAGAGCCGTCTGTAAGAGTACGGGTTCGACTTTGACCTGACGGATCCCTGTATCTGCGCCGTCTATTTCGTTTAATTTTCGGCGGATAAGCAGGAGAACCTAAGCTCAAGTCCGCATGCTCGCTCTGCTGAAACATTGCTAGTCCATCTATAATGCGTTCCGGTCCGCTGGTTTACACAAAATCCTTTACGGAGAGCCGGTACTCTTTCGGCCGCTTATCCTGGGCCTCCGTTCCTCTCTCTGCTGCAGACCTTTTGATCCTCAACTGCGTTATTATCCCGTGGTCCTTGTCAAAATGATTCGCCTTTTTGTGCTTCTCCGTAGATGCGGAGTTGCTCCCCGTTCCTTCCGTTCCCTTCTTATAATCTCTACTTCATCTTCCTTGCAGATCTCCCGTGCCCTGCTCAGCCTCCTCTCTTCTCCGACCCCTTCCCTTTCAAAAGCCGCCCGTGCCGTTGCAATGCAAGACTACGCCAGCATGACGGAAATGAGAATTGGTATCCTGCCGGGCGACCCAGCGGGCTACTTTCAGGGGGCGCGGACGGCCGAAGCGGACTCGATTCTAGAGGGGGGGCTGCTGAAGGCTGCGGCGCTGGCAGCGCTGGACCCGTTCAGGTGGGCACATTTAAGATGAGTCGGTTGCGGACTGCTTTTGCCAGTAGTTTGGCTGACTTTGAGAAGTGATGCACAGGGCACTTTTCAGCTTTTTTCTGTCAATAGGTGGCCGTTCTTGAAGGTATTACGAAGCATAAGCATGTGTTGCAATCACCGCAGCAGTGTTCTCCACGACCGCCCGGTTGCAGTTGGTTTATCCGGGTGATTCATTGAAGGTCGACGAGGAAGGGTTTGTCATGATTATCCAGCTCGTTTCTAGAAGAGGAGGTCGAAATGATACGAGACAGAGATACAAGTATATGAAACTAGGGGAATGGGCCGGCAAAAGTATGTGTGTATCTTCTTTCAACATTAGGCGAGAAAAGCTCACACAAGCAGCGTACTAACCGGAAACTAGTCCAAGTTGGCACCATTGTCCCAAGCAGAGACGACCCGCTGAATCTTGAAACGCCGTTTCTAAACCTGCAGGATCAGCGCGGCCACGGGCATCCGCATCATCATCCTGCTGGCGCTAAAGCTCGACAGCGTCCTGGAACCTCTTTCGGACGACGACGACCATCTTTCGGACGCTGAGCTGGACGGCCCAGAGTTGGACGCCGTTCCAGTTGCTGCTGCCCGCGAGACCCTCTGCCCGTCCGTGGTCACAAACCCACGAACAGCCCCGGAATCCAAGGCCTCCCTTGGTTCACGGGATACCAGAAGTAACCTGGAGTCGAACAACGATGTCGCTGACACCAAAACCCCGGCCCAAACTCTTGACCGCAAAAGCGCACACCCCAAAACACCAACCCCTGAACCCCCAACCCCCGAATTACCAAAGCTGCGAGCCCTCAGTCTTGGAAGTACAGATCCTGAGAGCCTGGAATCTGGAGAGAGCGAGGGTTTGGAAACTAGAACGAGCGAAATTTTGGAGGCGTGGGAAGGAAAGGACGGCCTGCTGCTCGCGGCGCTCCAGGCGTTCTGCGGGATGTACGGACGCTGGCGTGTGTCCGTCGAGCCGTTCCCGTCTGAAACCGTCCGGAAAGCCGCCCCGGGGGGGCCGATTTTCACGCAGAAGTCACCCCCTGCGGGAGACGGATCCGTTATGCGGACGGAATCAAGCGGAACAAGTGCTGGAGCTTCAGAATGCTGGCAACTTTGGTGGGCACATTACTCGAGTGGGGCACTTCTGACCGAGCCGTTGTGTGCGGTTCTGTGCGGGAGTCTCCGGAAGCAACTAGAGCGGGTCTGCGGGGGCCACAGGTTCTCGTGGGGCGCAAGGTGCTGGGCGGCGCGGGCGCTCGCCGAAATGGGGGGCTATGGATGCCCGTCCCGGCTGGGAGGGGAAGTGGGCGCGGTTCTGCAAAGTGCGGACGATCCGGACGTCTTGTTCAAATTTTCGGACGGGCAGAGCGCCGGCGCCCATCGAGCGATCCTGGCCGCTCGATGTCCCGTCCTGCTCGCGATGACATCGGAATTAACGGCTGAGAGAGCGAAGGAGGAGCAACCAGCGGCCGCTGAGTCCGTTCGTCAAAGCTCCGCCCCCTTGGAGCAATCTGCAGACCGGAACGGAGTTCCGGCCGAGTCCGAAGCGTCTCCTGCAACGCGAGTCGTGCAGCTGTCGAACCGCGTCTCGTACAAGGCCTTTGCGCTGCTACTGGAGTACATATATAGCGGGTGGCTGGCGCTGGAAGGCCCTGTAAAGGGGGAGCTGAAACGGGACTTACTGGTGCTTGCGAAGAAGTGCGAGCTGGAGGATTTGGTGGGGTTGCTGGAGCGCCGGCGGCCATTCCCGGGGGATCGGCCACCGGGGTATACTTTGGGGGGGGCGCTGAGGACTGCGGTCGGGCTGGCGCAATGGTGAGTCGGTTTTTGGATTTTTGGATTTTAGGGTTCAAGGGTCCTCCAACCGGGAGTAGTCTCGATTTTATGTTGAAGCACGGCTATATTGAGTTCTGTCATGCCCGTGGGACGTGTGAGGTTGCTTTGGGGGTTTAGGGTGGGTTCGGGTGCGGAGCCTGTTAATTTTGGGTCTAGATTTTCAGTTTGTTTGAGCCCGGGGAACTGATCTATCTCAACCTACACGCAAACCAACTCAAATTTTCCAACTGGGCGCCACTAGCGAAGACCGATCATTCTACCTGGAAGCTCAAAGCCTTTGAACATGTCAAGTATGTATGCATCGTGGGAGGGAGGCTCCGTCTTTCTGGATCGTCCGTTCTCCTTCATCAGTGGTCCAAGCGCGGAGTGCACTGATGCATCGCTGCTTAAGGGAGGCGCTGTGGTCTCTGACAACTAGAGCCACGTTGACATCATCTGGTTGGAGTCTCGTTCTTGTGCTGTTCGTAAGCTTACGGCAATCGAGTAGTAGAGATATGTATGCGGGATTTGTAGTCTACATCGCGTCTGCTTTGAGCGAAAAGAAGGTGAGAGAACCGTCCTTGTTGGGGTTGAAAATCGTTCTCAAAGACCGTGTGCTCAATCTTCAGCATAAGGGGAACGCGGAGAAGCTGAGACGTTTTCGTGTACTGATAACGTTCATTGGATTGCTCTTCCTTCACTTTGGTCCACTCTGCTCACGCGCTTGCAGTGACGTCACGCTCCTCATCGACTCCCCTACGGATGACGTCAGCGAAGGTGCCTCAGGCGAAACCACAGCCGCTGCGGGGCGTCCCGTGAGCGTTCGCGCTCACCGGGTGATTCTGTCCGCGCGCTCCGAGTACTTTCGCGCGCTCTTCCGGTCGGGGATGCGTGACAGGTGAGGGGTTTACCTTTAACCTTGAAAAAGAAGCCGGTTTACGGGGATCAAATTACTTTTCAGGTTGTTGATTGTCTGCCATCAACGTCACAGGTGAGGCCGCACGTTCTTGAAAGCACTATTGAAAGAGCGACTCCGTTGTTGTTGCAAAGGTTTGTCAGGGAATTTGAGAACAGGAAACCTGATGTGCTGGCCTGTCCTTCTTCTCCCTCTTGCTCGCAAGAGCCTGCTGATTTCAATCACGTCCCCTCCATTATAAACGAGTACTGAAATAGGTGTTATGAGCTCGCACGAACATTGCGAACATTGCTTTGGGACCATCCGATTTTCTGCAATATGTTGCAACAGCATGGATCATATCCGCTAAGTCGTGATTGATCCAAGCCTCCTTTTTGTCCTGTGCAGCGTTTCGGGCGTCGTTCGGGTTCCGAGCACGTCTCAGCCAGCCGTGCTCGCGACTCTAGTTTATTTGTACACAGGACAACTAGTCAGGCCACAAATGCGCGCGAGCCCTTCATTAAAAGGGCAGATTGAAGTAGGCGTCAAACCGTCGCCAGATGAAAGGGTAGCAGATAGCCGAACTTCGAACGAGGGGAAGAGATCGAAGCAGAACTTGACACCAGGTGGGCAGCGTGGAGCGCCTGCAGCGCCAGACCTGGAAACAGTGTCAAAGTCAAGGTACAGCGACTCGTCTTTAGTCGTTTTCGTCGAAACCGCCGACCTCGCAGAACGGTGGACGTTAGAGCGCTTAGGAAAGCTGTGCTTAGAGCAGGTTAGGCGGCACTTGACACCAGAGAACGCGGTGGCAGTCTTGCAAGCGGCAGCTGCTATGTCGGCGTGGGCCTTTGCGGAGGCGGCGGTGCCAACGCTGGCGCCGCACTACAGGGACCTGATGAACGACGAGGGGTTCCGGGAGCTGCCCGAAGAACTGCAAGAAGCGGTGAGCGGGTCCAAAGAATGTTCGTTTTATGGTTTTTCTTTTCTGACGATGTTTCGCTCTTGCTTGGCTCTGTCATATTTGCCAATCTTGTTAAAAGTTTTGGATCCACCTTTCGGCATGGTCCTTCCCCTATCGTCTCTTTCTTCTCGGTCACTTGCGCTGTTCCGTCCCTGTTCTTGCTTTTAAAAAGTTTGTCTTGTGCTTGGTGACGTCACTTGCGAGTTATTGAAGTCAGATCATCCCTTTATTGCTGCAGGTTCGGACTGAGCACGTCCGGCTCCAGCAGCAACGGTGACGGCTGATGCGCTCCGAACAGTTTCAGAAGTCTTGTCTGATTGAAGTCGAGCACTAGAACTAGCCTTCCGTCAGAAAGGCTCTAGCGTACTCAAAGCTTTTCGAAACGGCCGTAGTCAGCGAGCTTGCGAAGAGCCGTCATTCAAACAGTACTTGCAGTTTGATTGAAAAGCGCTTGTGTCGTTCACCCTCTGATTGGGCAGCCGAGAATGTCACACGGGTTATTATTCATCATTATCGCCATTGTTGGATTTTGAAGAGCGCCTTCTCTTACACTCCTATATCAAATCTCTGCACTCTTCTTTCAGTCTGGGTACCGCGGTACTCGTGCACGGTACAAGTCGGAAGTTCCGACCAAGACCATGTAATTTAAATTTGTCGGCCGCGCAGACTCGAGTCTCGCGCGACGGTACCGTACCTCCGGGTAGTACGTAATTGCCCGTTTGATCGACATGTCAGGAAAAGCTCGATTCATGAATTCGGACCCGATTCTCTAGTACGGCCGAGTACGATCGTTAGTACTGCGTACAAAATGTGTCGCGACGCGTGACACCGGTCATACAAATTTGAGACCCGACCGTCGCGCGGTCGATACCGTCGAGACCCACCATAGGTAGCTTGTGAGCAACACCGCCAGGTCCAGCTTCGTGCATTTCGTGTACGGTAGGCGGGCCCGAGCAGCAACTTCATTAAGCAAGTGCCTAAATCCATACATTTTTTGCTAAGAAACTTATGTTGGGCCCACCGGTCGATGCCGTGCTGTAGCTTTGTGAAATCAAACTAGGTACGCGGTACCGAGGCCGCTAGTTGCGCACGGCTAATAATTGTCGATTGATGAGATATGTTAGACCAATCATATATGTACGATGCATGTCTGGATCTGACATGTCCGCGCCTCGTTATGAACGCATAAATAACATATACTACATCGCTGTGCATAAAGAGTCGTTGGGAAGAGACGATCATGATGTGTAACGTACAAAGTACGTGGTTTCACCATGGCCGTGCAGCCTGCCACGCGAAGTGGAGGCCACGGGGGCGCACACTGCATCAGTAAATCTCCATCGTACGTCTTCCCAGAGCCGCTTCTCAATATAGGTGTTCAGTTGCTGCAGTGATGGCGACCGCAGCTGAGCACGATTGCACGATGGCCGGGCCGGCTGGGGGCCGGCTTGCTTGGCTCGGGCCAGTCGCCAGCCAGTGGCGCGCGGCGTGCAGAATACAACCAGCTAGGATGTGGCTTTGATACACTAAGGCGGTTGAGCTTCGCACCCTATGATCGTCCATGCTTACTAAATCCAAATCAGTGCCTTCTGGGACACTTTGGAACATGTCAATGATTGGGAGGGCGATATATGAGATCTGGACAGCATCGTGACGGCAACCGCAACATTCGCGGCTTCGAAGGTTTGGCTCTTGCGCCATATTTCCAGACACTTCAACTACTTGCGTTGTCACTCCGTTTTCAAATTATTCTGCATCATGTGGATTGCAAAATGCGGGACCATATAATCATCCCCTGATCTTGATGGAAGCCCTCGGAAGGCCCCAGTACCAAGCGCACCTTTTGTTGAGTCCCGTGCCACACGCCCTCCACTTTGCTCGTCATGAGCACGTCGTTATCCACAGGATGCAGATGATCGTCCCAAAACAGGTCGCCCCGCCGGCTCCGTGGAAAGTGCCACTCGCGCTCTTCGATCAAGGTAAATGACACGCTTTCTGAGTTACCACCTGGATTAACCAGTCCATGGTCAGGTGTGAGCCGGAAGGTGCTCAGCTTCAAGCCCCAGCCAAGATCGCGGACGTCTCCCCAACGAAGTACTCTGACCTCATCGTCCCCACCAGAAGGGAGCAGTGCAAAAAGCGCTAGCCGTGGGCCTCCATCCGTGATGTTCAACGATACCGTCTTCCATGGATTCCGCAGCCCCTTGTGACGGTTGGACGGGTTTCAACGCTGCCCGTCTGCTAGACATGTGCGGAATCCATGCCCAGCTTTTCAGCCCAACTTAGGTTCACCTTCAGCAAGAGCGCCTCTCAGAAAAATTGTTGCTTTCTTGCCTTCTT
>DF237343.1:0-81831 GCA_000708835.1 Klebsormidium nitens | reverse complement strand
TCGCGCCACGTGGCGACCCAGGCTGCGCCCCCGGCGCCTCAGCCGTCTCGCCCCCGCGCGCGCAGAACGCGCCACGCAGCAGCGTGTTGGACGGTTTGGTCGAGGTTCATGCTTCTGGTGAATGCACGATTGTAAGTGATTACGCATCTCCGTGACTGCAAGTTACAGTAAACAATGAATTGTCTTGAACTGATCACTAATGAAAGCAAAACGGGCACTCTTTTATCAATAAATGCAAGCCGTTTGTGCCACGTGCGTCGCTTGAGACCAACATGTTTTGAGACCCTTGGTTTGAGACGTTCTTATATGTGCTGACTCTGTATACAACTTCGGTTCTTTGCAGAAGGGATCTGCTGCGACAGTCGAACTTCGCACGAGTGGCCGACGCCGGGCTAGAGAGTTTTCAATGGTGAATGCTTGTGACTCGATGCGGGTTTGCCTGTCCGTTTGTATGTTGAAAAGTAGGTGCGCCGAGCAGTCCTGTCTTTTGTCTTTCGAGTGGAGGAGGCGCTTGCCTGACGAGGATGGTTGCGGCTTTTTAGCCTGCAAAAATTGTGCTCTCCTTTTGCAGGAGCTGGATGACGACACTCAAATTCTGGACCGCTTTCCCATCGGCACTCATGTTAGCAAGCGAGCGAGATCGACCGGAATGCGTACAGAGGTAAGGCCCAAGCGATCATTACACGCAGATCCGCTTAGATCCTAAAGCTTGCATACAGGCTGGTGTCCGATGGAACAATGTGCACTCGAACAGTCTGAGCTATTACTGGACTGGGTATGAAAGTGGAAAAGCGTCTCGTGAACCGTTTGATCTATCCAAGATCATTCACAAAGCACTCTCGTTCAGTCGTTTTACCACTGTGGGCAACCAGTGCTCAAATTTTCTACTTGTCAGGTTCGAATGGTCACACTTCTTACATGGACAAAGAGTACTTGAAGAGCTCTCACTTCCGATGTTCACTTGATTCTGCAGAGGGATGCGGCTCCCCCGGTGAACCTGGACATCCCGGCCTGTGTGAACGGCTGGGAGCTGCCACTGCCACCGATTGAAACCGTCGCATATCGCAACGGTTTCCAGCGACGGCTTCAGTGGCGTCCGTCTCCTACCGAGCTACACCACCAAACCGGCGCCAATTGCCAGCTTGCAAGCGAGGTGCTTGGCACCTTTCTTCAGGTTATCAGTTTTGCTAGTTCCAGCACCGATAGCATTGTGACGTGGTGTCCCGTCGGTCTTTGGAAGTCAGTCACTGCGGTGGGGGAGTTGAGAGGGAGCGAGGCTAGCAAAGCGTTTGCTAACCTGTCGGGCGTGCTCAAGTCGGTCAAGGAGCTCGGTCCAAAGAAGGTCGGAATCTGCATCCACATTCCTGGTGCGGGGGTGGATCATTGGACGTGCGCGGTAATGTATGAATCGGTAGGGGGCAGCGGTGCTTCGATTTTGGTGAAGTACTTCGACTCATATGGCAAGAGTTTGTCGAGGTCAATCAGAGCCGGATTGAGTCGTATTGCGACGATCCTCTTCTCAGCTGGGAACCTTGACGTCGAAGAGAAAATGGGTATCGGTGAAAGTGGGAGCGCTACGTTCCCTTAGTCTCCCAATAGCCTAGACTGTGGGTGGGGTTTTTGTGTGCCTGACCGCATGGCTACTCTGTCTAGGCTACGAAGGCAAGCAGATTGGCAAGATGACAAGAGCATACGCAGCCGTAGCAATCCCTCGGATGCGCACGCATCTGAGGCTATCATTGATACCTTTTGCTAATGCAGGCCTATAGGACGCTTACAAACAAGTCTGTGTACGAAAGATGATATATTATTGTTATACGAAGTTTTCTTTAACCCTTCAGGATCTATTGCGTTTAGGTATTTGAATGAAGCTTCGAGGGAGCGGTCTGCTTTGAAAGCGATCACCGTATTGCATTATTTGTTGCAAGCGCAATGATACACATTATAGTGTGCATCTCAAGCATGTAATTGTATATATAGTCCACACCTCAGGAGGTTTCCTGCGCACCGCATAGCTCCTATCAATATATTCATATATGCGAACACACTTGAGTCTACTTGTTACTGTGCACAGTATACCATTTGAAATGATCGAACAAGCGGCCTGTTTGTTTGTGCCGGGAACCGGAATTGTGCGGTTTAATGATTAGCTGCGATCACATGGCGGCCAATATATTTGATGTATAAGGTTGTATATATATGCATGGTATTGCGTGCTATACAGTAGACAATTGATGTAAAGTGATCATTCGGACATTTTAATTGAAATTGCATCGTTCGAAGGCGTTTTACGCCGAATCATAGGTTAGATTCGACGAACCAAGTCGTGCACATGCATGTCCGCGGATCCATTCAATGTTGGCACATCATGAATGAACTTAGCTACATATGGGTTGCAGTACACTGGCACTGATACTGCACTATTACAATATGTGACTACTGTATCGCTGCCGCGCTAAAGCGGATGATTGAATTGCTAGCTAGGCAGGTGGTTCTAATAAAGTTGTGATGCATGTCGATCTCTTTTCGCTATGCCAAACAACAAGAAAAGGTTGGCAAAGCGTTTCTATAATAACAAGAAAGCGTGTGTTCTTCAAATCTTATTGTTTCACATGGCGACGCATTCAAGTTGGGGCCATGCTGTTGACCCGGACGGAATGACAGCCTTCTGCAATGGCGCAACGGGAGGGTACGGGGAGGGTACAGACTCCAGAGTCCAGTCGACCAATTTTTAAAAACTGCGCCCCGGGTAGGCACTCAACTTAAGGGAGCAGACTGGAGTATGTCCAATGGAAGAGCCCGGGACAGAATTTTGCCAATAAAATTGGTCCTTCTGACAGGTGACTGAATTACCAGCGAAGCAACCCAGTGGTGGTCATCCTTGTGCCCGGGGAAAGAGACCGTCAAATCGGTCAGTGTGCAGATGGACCGAATTTCCTGACACGGTCCAGTCCCGGGTGGTCGGTCGTCCTGTGCTTGGGCCCCGGCCCCGGGCTGGCCTTGTGTGTCACAACCAATCAATCTGACAGGTAGGCAGTGAAGCGGATTCTTTAGTTGACGTGTCATGATCGACGGTTCACGGCGTGTCACGTGAATCAACTGCCGGCGGTATAGGTATACAACGCGCGCGTGATTAATTGACCGACTTCCAATTTGTGCCGCACGTGTGGACTCCGCTTGAGTGAACCCGACCTCCACCACTTGACCGACCGGGGACCTGAGGGGCGATCGCACGGTTAAAATAACAAATGTCTTGAACATCCGACGGTGCAGATTTGCGGAGACAGTTTTGTCGTGTAGCTACTGGCCTCTCTACCAACAGGCAACCGTATCAAAGCAGGGCTGCCCCGCTCATGGCGGACGTCTTGAACTTAAAGGTAGATCTATTAGATGAAGGATTCCGGTGAGCACTGTTTTTAGATCAAAATTCGGAGTTTGTTTCTGTAACAAAAGGCCCTGCCCGACGAGCTTAACTTGAATAGGCCATGGTACTGTGTCCCTAAGTGCTTCGACGACCATGCTCGAATGGGTTACCTTTTGTTCACTAAGAAATCAAGCCGTCGAACTGTTGTGGATTCGTGTTGGGTTTTATCCTTCCAAAAGCCGAGGCGGCAGGTATAACAGCTCTTCGCGAGCGGCCTGCCGATTCAAGTTAGAGAGGGAAGCTTACAAAGTTAGATGATCGAGTTGGTCGCAGACCGCGACATTATAGCGACAACTAAACAACCTGACTATGTAGCTCTTTGACTTGACTAACTTTTTAAGCTTCCCTCTCTATTTAAAATCGGCAGGTTGCTTGAAAAGAGCTGAAGCGTCTGTCACGTTGACATCAAGGTTTATGCGCGCGCACACTTTCAGATTTGACACGAAAGATGATGCAGATCATGCCTCGAAAAGTGGACACCTGGGCTGAAGTCGGTTTGCCGCTCTCTGGCCGCCGGCGCTACAGGCGCGTCTTCTTCGGAAGATTTCTCCTGCTCATGTCAGATTTTGCTGGCCTGTCTATCTCAAGCTTTTGCAGGGACTAGTTTCACCGTTGTGGAGCCCCTTCTGCCGTCAATTTTTCAGAGGGCTTTTCTATAAAGGCACGCAAGTAGAGATCTCTTCTGCGGTACAAAAGGCTGACTCTGAGAGTTCGTCGCCGGAACAAGAGTGCCGGTATATTAGGAGACGGGGCAAGAAGGGTGGAGTGGAACGATGAGTGCTTCTAGGACTCTGCAATAAGCAAAGTTCTGCTCCAATTGCAGGCGAATGCTTTGATTGGCCTCCGCCTAGCAAGCTTCAGACATCCTCGCTTCTTGCTCGAGTTGGTTAGGCTGCTGGGAAGTCGAGGGAAAGGTTCTCCAGTGACATAATGTCCAGCGTGTCGGGTCCAGATGCTAGCGAGAATGAGCGGAAGGGGCAGAAGCGAAAGCATTCAGAAACATTCTTTCCTGTTGGTGAAGGGGACGACACGGATTTGGCCCTCCGCGAGATACAAATGCACATCAGTGTTCTCAGAACCACCTACTCGCTCCGAGCAAAAGACAGGGATGCGGCTCGACAAGCTGCTCACGCACTAGCTGACTTTGCAAAAAAAGGTACGGCAGAAAGGACCTTTCTTCATGATAGCTTGAGTTGCACTTTCATAAGTACTTCGCTTTGTTGCGCCACTTCTTAATGCAATCTGCCATACTGAGTGCATATTGAGCTTATTTCTTCAGGCTCCAGTGTGTTTGCCCTCTTGCGAATGGTGAAGCAATATGCCAACAAGCAGCATTTGGTTCTGTAGGAAAAGCTGCTCTAGTTTCTCAAAAAGTTCCTCATAGACGTTTGTTGAGAAACTCTGTGTGTCTTTGTCAGCTGCGTCCGTGTCCACAAGCTGCTCATTGTTTTCTTGAGCCACTGATCAGTCCAGAGTGACATAATCTACTGACCACGCCCATATTCTCACAACTATAATCAAGCTTTCAAGAACCTGTGTCACTGTGTAAACTGACCTAGCTCAACAGATACAACTGCACCACCAAAACCGGATATGCTGCGGACAGGTTGGGATTTGTTAGTCCTGTCAATCTAGAACAAATACTGTGTTGACGTGCTGAGTCAGTTCTGAAATTCAGAAGGATCTGTGTGGGAAGATCTTAAAATCTGATGAGCAGTAATCTGTGATGATATGAAACTCGAGGCAGCTTGCGCAACCAGTCTTCTTGGTTGCAGGTGGAAACATTGACATGATAGTGCAGACCGGTGCAGTAGACGCCCTTGTCCCGCATTTAGCGGCACCTCCGTTGCTGCACCCTGACGAAAGAATAGCATATGAACATGAGGTTGAAAAGGATGCAGCATTTGCCTTGGGCCTGCTGGCAATCAAGGTGAGGGATCCCTTGACGGGACACAGTGTCTTTTGAAAAACGATTTGAGTGCCTCTTGTTCTTCTTCTTCTAGGCTGCTTCCGCTTGCCTGGTCAGTTGCTTTCACATTGACTTTCTGTCTTGACACCGCTTTGCTGGATGGGTACAGTTCATGCCCTGGTTGATGGAGCTATCATGCTCAGCTCTTATTCTTGAAATGGTTGCATCGGTGTGAATCAAGCTTTTTGCCAGCATAGGTTGTAGGTTCTGCGATCAATTTCGTCTTTGCAAGCCTCAGATGTTTCTCTTCACTGGAAATCAGCCACCTCAGGCAACCTGCAAAGACAGTCAGGCCACAAACATGTCAAGTCTTCTATCCAATGGAAAGCACTGCCTCTGTCATTGCCAGAAGCATTGCTGAATTCTGGATGTCTGGAAGGAGCAGCGATCCTTGTCACATTGATCAAATTCAAGGACTTTTTCCAGTTGAACCTCGCTCCAAGTACAGTCTCTAGAAACTGCAATCGGTCTTACGCGTCATACCTTGCTGCAGCCGGAGCACCAACGAATGATAGCGGATGCCGGCGCCCTCCCTGCTCTTATCTCCATTCTGCAACGGCCGGCCACTTACGGGGACAGGGTCGTTTATGGAGCAATACGGAGGGCGGCAGATGCCATCACAAACATGGCGCATGAAAATGCTAACATCAAGTCACGAGTCAGGTGAGAGCGGTGTTCTCAGCACGTTACTATGATGCAGTCTCGCTTGGACTTGTTCAATCATCTGAGGAGTTCGAAGAAGGGGCAATACTCTCCAGTGCTCAATGTATAGATCTGTTCGCTCTCTCTGTACTCAGCAGTAAAGAACTCCCTGTGGCTCTTGTCTGCAGCAGCGATTTTTTTGTCCTTAAAAGCGACAACACTCCGCGACTCTTGTTTTGCAGAAGCGAAGGCGCCATCCCTCCTCTTGTCGCCCTTCTAGAGTGTCCAGACGTCAAAGTTCAACGAGCAGCAGCTGGATCACTGCGCACGCTAGCTTTCAAGAATGAGCAGAACAAGGTGCAGGTGAGGAGTTGGAGTTTCCTTCTTCAATCTATGTTCGGTGTCTTGTAAGTAGGACTTCATATCAACGCCAACGTATCTATGTTGAAACCCTCCAGACGCTTTGTCAATCTGCATCAATAAGTGACGGCGAGCCTGGGTTTAGTCGCAAAAACCAGACGTGATGCATGAAGGACTTCGTTTCGAGGTCTTCTGTTGCAGAGGTCAGGTCTGCTGTTCTCTCTTATAGCGTCGACACAAGAAACAAGCGAAGCTCGGATCAGAGTTCAAAGCATCTGTAGTGATGGCTGTCGATTTACGAGATGGGGTATGTGCAAGTAGTAGTCAGAGTTGGCCGTAAAGATCGAAGAGCGACTTTGGAGTCGCAAAAGGTTCTTCCCTTGTGCAGATCGTGGAGTGCCAAGCATTGCCGACTCTGGTCTTCATGCTGCGCTCCGAGGATGTCGGCATCCATTATGAAGCTGTAAGTCCTTGTTCTGCGCCAATTCTTGTGTACAAACGTGGCCAAGAGTTACCCGACAAACGACAGTGTCATACAGCGCTCCTTGTATGTTCAAACCTGAATAAGACAGTCACAGGAGATTCAGCGTGCATCTCATAATCAGACTTGGTAGCAGTTATAATCACCCTGTTTTCGCTTTCGTGATGGCGGCTGCCATTGAGAAGGCGACTGCACTCGTCCACTGCAACAAACGGCCTGAATTGTCTAGAATGCCTGGTCAAGGATGAAACAGCAATTCGTCAGGGGCTTTGGGGGGAACGCACTCCTTACGCAATAACCAGTCGGCAGGAGTCCGTCTTCATCATTAGAAGGTTGCCTATGGTGCGATCAAGCGCAGTAAGAGCGGGCAATTGCAGCTAGTTCCTCGCACGATATACCGTCTTGACAGAAGTCGCGCAATTCAACAAACTGCTGCAGTTCAAAGAAGCCCCGAAATTTGAATGCAGTCTCCAAGTCGGGATCCTCGGCAGCTTTGTCTACTTCTCCCTCACCATCAACGATGTCCTTGAGGTCATAGAACCGCTTTAACCAATTGACAGGACTCGCTTACAATCTCCCCCGTGTCCAAGCCGGCGGTCTTGGCAACTTGGTCCCCTCCTCCCCCACTATCGATTGGTTGCACGAGTCTTCGAACGACTGTACCGGTTGAAACAATCTGCAAAAGTTCTTCCTCGTTTCCAGGTCGGCGTCCTGGGAAACCTGGTCCACTCCTCCCCCACCATCAAAAAACGGGTTCTCGAAGAGGGCGCCCTGCAGCCCGTCATCTCGCTTCTTAGCTCTCGCTGCCCCGAGAGCCAACGAGAAGCGGCCCTCCTCCTGGGACAGTTCTCTACCGCCGAGCCCGACTGCAAGGTGAGAGCTCAAAGTGTACAGGATGGGTCTTATTGTGTATTTTGCCCAAAATTGGGCCGCAGTCGCTTCGACTGCAGGCGGTTAGTCGTACCGTGGACTGGACCCTTGAGGAGGGTCGTCGTCGTGTTGCCGGCCTTTTGCTGGTGATCAAAGTCCACAGAAGAGCCACAGTCAGTCTATTTAGGTCAGGGAAACCCGTCTTTTTATAGAACGAACTTTGTTCCTCGATACGTTCGGCAAATAAGGTATGCACGAACTGCTCGAACTCTGAGATCCATCCTCTTAGCAAGTTTCTGTGCGTGGGGGCTTGGAAAGAACGTTTGTATTTTGTAATCAGATCCGTGGCTCTGAGCGAACTTCCTTGTCCGCAGGTCCGGATAGTGCAGCGGGGGGCCGTCCGACCGCTCATCAAAATGCTGGAGGCTCCCGACTTGCAGTTGAAAGAGATGGCGGCTTTTGCACTTGGAAGATTAGCACAGGTGAGTGAGCGTCTGTAAATGTTCCTGCTGGGTGCGAGTGTCACCTGTTTCTCGGTCGCTCTGTGAGGAGGGCTGTGCCCGGAATCTCGAAGAAGGTGTTGAGCCGCGTAGGGCGTCGGCCAGTTGCTTCCGGGGGTTTCCATGCCGCGAAGGGGAGAACAGCTTGTGTGCATGAGGGGTTGTTTCATTCGGTTTGGAACGGACAACCCAAGATTGTCAGATTGCAGCTGTAAAAGCAGATTCTCACTGTGCAGAATAAGGACAACGAGGCTGGCATCGTGCATGACGGCGGTCTGCGGCCGCTGCTGGAGTTGCTCGATTCAAAAAGCGGGGCTGTCCAACACAACGCTGCGTTTGCGCTCTACGGCCTGGCAGATAACGAGGTAACGCGACAAGTTATTGCTGAATACTCTGAATATCTGTCGTTATGTGCTCTCCGGGTATCTTCATCCACGCTGTGCGTTGACTTTCTTGTTGCTCGGAGCAATAGACGTTTGATTTTGTCGACTCGGACGACGTTGGTTGGTGCATATGGAGTGCGGCTTTTTATGCCTGAGAACCTGCTGTGGAGAATCGTGTTGCAGCAAAAAGAAGGCTCAACCCCTGGCAAGACAGACTCCAACGTTGTTTCCTGCAGCAGTTGAGATATGTGCAACTCATCATGTCATTATTCTCCCTGCAGGACAATCTAGCCGAGATCGTGAGAGAGGGTGGGGTTGAGAAGCTGAGGGACGCAGAGCTCATCCTTCAGGTAGACAACGTTCGGCAGCTGACCTTTTTTGGGGGGGACTCGTTACAGCACCTTCTACTTCGTCCCTTGATCAGCATCACAGAAAGCCCACCCAACTTCGTATCCCATGAGCTACTCGGTCTGGACCATTTCGTGTACAATTCAACATCATAAATCTCTTATGTCTCTCGTTTGCTATATGGCACATACCAGCTCTGTTTATTTTATCAAACAATCCGCCTGGCACTCGCAGGCGTCCAAGGATTGTGTTCAAAAGACGCTGAAGCGGCTGGAGGAGAAGATCTCGGGGCGGGTGCTACGACACCTGCTGTACCTGCTGCGCAGCACGGACAAGGAGACACAGCGGCGGGTCGCCATCGCGCTGGTAAACTGTAGCCAACTCTTTTCTTCTTGGATCGCCGTACATTATGTCAAAGGCGCTCAACATGGATGCCTCGTTTTATCTTAGGGCGTCGTGACATCACCCCGTTGTTGCCCCTCGTTCAAGGTCGAAGGAGCTTTCAACGCTCCAAACAATAAATGCTTCTGAAACATCCTGCCAAGTAGCGATTCTGAACATGTGCGCAAGAAGCGCTTCTGCACGAGCTAAACAAACACGCTTTTGAACATCTCGGCACGCGCTCCTGAAGAGGGCAAGTTTCAAAGCATCTGAGACGGTCGGATGTTCCCGTAAAGTGATAAGGTGTCGAAGTTTGAGATTTTTGTGCAATCTGCTCCAGGCGCACCTCTCGGGGGAGGACGACCAGCGGCTGATCTTCTGCGACGGCGGCGGCCTGGAGGTGCTGCTGGACATGATGGGCTCCACCATGACGCCCAAGCTGCAGCAGGAGGGCGCGCTCGCGGTCTACACGCTCGCAAAGAAGGCGGCCGCGCTGTCGCCCGTCGAGAACGCCCCGCCGCCGCCCACGCCACAGGTGCGCCGCTGCGCTTATCAGTGGTTGCTGTTTCCAATTGGAGGCCGAATCTGGTGTTTTGCTTGCTTTCATTTCCGGAAGCCGATATTCGCTCTGGTTCGTGTCCAGGATTTTGGTTCTGGTTGGGCTCGCTGTACGAAGCCGGAGGGATGCACTACTCTTTCTTGTTTCCTGGTTTCCTTTCCGACTCTGTCTGAATGATCGTGCCTTTAGGCGAAGCTATGGTGGGAGCATGAGTGGCGAACGTTGGTCCACTTTGTACCCAGGTTTCTAGCGAGTGCAAGTGCTGTAGGGTTGTCTCACATCTTCTTTAGTTGTGAAACGGCTGCAGAAAGCCGTGTTCGCGTCTGGTGCGCCCGTCGCAGTCCTCTTGCCATGCCAGGCTATTGTCCGCGCTTCCATGCAAAGTAGGGTGAGGAACTGTCGAAAGAAGTGCCCTGGCGCAATAGATTTTGACTGCTAGGATGAAAGAACAATAACAAGCCTAAGACTTACTTACGTTTCGTCGTGCAGGTGTATCTTGGGGAGCAGTACGTCAACTGTCGAACGCTGTCGGACGTATCTTTCGTGGTCGATGGCCAGCGCTTCTACGCGCACCGCATTGCTCTGCTGGCCTCTTCTGATGCGTTCAGAGCCATGTTCGATGGTGGTTATCGGGTGAGTATTGCTGTCGATTTTGCGCTTCCGACTTCGCGATTGGCAACGTCTGAGCAAGTACTTTTATGGATTTACTTGCAGGGCGGCCCACCGTGTCTTTAGCCGCAGCTCACTGGTTGGCTTGAAAGCGACGACCCAAGATGTTTCAGTTTGTCTCAAGATTCGGTACTTGTCGCATACAGCGACCCGGCCTTTTCCAGCTTTCGTACTGGCTATCTTAAGTGCTCCGCTTATGCAGCCGAGAAGCACGATTGACCGGGATTCGTTGTCCTCTGCAGGAGAAGCAAGCAGAAGACATCGAGATACCGAATATCAGTTGGAGAGTGTTTGAGGCCATGATGAGGTGCGTTTCACCTTTTCTTTCGTGTATGAGAAGGGGGTTCTTACGTATCATGGATGTGGGACTACTTGGGACCTACAGTATCCAACAAACGTATCTGGAAACGCATATTCGAGTAACTCTGGAGCGGACTTGAGATGGGTCAGAGTACAGTTTGGAAAGATCAGAGCCTAGTTCAGGTTAGACTGACCAACTGATTCCTTCCATGTCTGTAGCTTTTTCCGACTGGTGTCCTTCTCTCTAGGAACCCTGCATAGGATCTCAGAATTCTGAACGGACTAACTCAGATCGAGGTGCATCTTTAAGTTTCACGGTATGCCCCACTTTGTCGGGCCCGTTTTGCTTCTGGTTTCCACCCTCGGCTCATTGCAATCAACCGAGCGCTCGGCCCCTGAATGTACACTGATTGATTTTCGGTATGGGTCCTCCAGGCATATTTACACCGGCACAGTAGACGTAACTCCCGACATCGCCCAAGACCTGCTCCGAGCTGCGGACCAGTACCTGCTAGAAGGCCTCAAGCGGCAGTGTGAATACGCCATAGCGAAGGACCTGGCGGTGGATTGCGTGTCGGACGTGTACGAGTTGGCCGAAGCTTACCATGCATCCACTCTCCGGCATCAATGTGTCATCTTCACGCTGGAGCACCACGAGCAGACGTCAGCTTTGCCCATGTAAGCAAGCTTTTTCAGACTCTCTTTCCGGCCTGATTGAAGCCAGCTCCTGAAGCAACTTCTTAGGATAAGGTGGACGCCAAAGCAGTTGCCCGTCTGCTGGACCGAACGGCAACTCTTCAGGTCACAGGATCTTCATGAGGTGTGAGGCGGAGAGGAAAGCTGCCAACACTCGCATGTCTGGTGGTATCGGCGTCAGGAGACTTTTTGTGCAGCAGGGCTCAATTATGCGCATAGTCAGCGTTTCGAACTTTGTGGCAAGGCCTCACCCACGTGCGAATTCTGGATAACACACTTGTGAACCATTGCAACTTGGCTGATAATTGATAGTTGATTATAAATGATTGCAGTTACACATCGATGATCCAACGGATGGTGCCGGAAATCAGGGAGTACATACACCGGGTTCTAAGACCAAAGCAAGCGCCTCCTCCACCTATGTAAGGCTTCGGATGGGTGCTTCTTTATGATACGGGGAGAGTGGTTGGGATCTGTAGGAGTATAGCTGTAAACCTCGGTCACAGGTCGTTGATAGAAAAGAATGTAAACTACTTGCACACACAACTTCCTGATAATGGTCAGTCAGCTCGGAGCAGAACATGCAAAAAGGAGAGAAATTCAGCTTACGAATGATATAGCGCATCATGGTGCTCGCGAAATTGGCACCAGGCCAAAAATGGCGCTCATGCACCATAGAATACACCGTCAGTGTATATCATTTGTGCTTTCAATCCGCTCAGTAGTATTACTGTTTGCAAACAAGCCTTCTCAGTGATTTACCATCCGTGCACTAGCTGTACGTGTTCAATGGTATGCATGCCGGGTCCCCTTACGCATAATTCTATGCTTGCGTCTGCGCGCGCTTCAAGGCTTGAGCTATGCACCAATCAATGCCACCGCGGCCGGCTACCATGATATGCCCAATGGCGAACTAGTGCACGTACTGATTCTGTTCAGAGCCTTTTGGACTATAGATTGAAGTCCGTTTAATTTCGGAGCTCTTTATTTACTCCGAGGTCAAAGCGGCTGGCACCGTAAGTACCGTAAACTTACCCGGCCCACACTGAAATTGGGGACTGTTAAGTACACTGCAGCTGAGTCCATGCGTGACTGATCGTGAACCCGCTGAATGAGCTTTGTAAGTTGTAGTGGCTGCTTGGAGGAAGAGAGCCTCAAGAACAGAGCTGTCAATGATGCACCACGTGCTTTCAGAACGTACAGAAGAAAACAAGTTACTCGAGGTCCTTGCAGTCAACTTTAAGAGTTTGATTGTGTGCATTTTGAAGTCATCGAAGTGATTTCTGCTCTGCACCGGCCGTATGGACTAGTCTACCAAGTTTTGCGGCCCCCTATTAAACGCAGCCTGCACGACAATATATATACCGTATATCAAGTACTGGTGTACATATATTTCTGAAATATATTTCAAGTAGTGCCGTTTATCATTGACGTGTCTCGTTGTAAACGAGCAATTGGAGTTGGAGCTGCGATTCGTCGAGCACGCTGGCCCCCATGCAGGAGTACTTCATTTCTTCTGATTCGAAAACTGATGTGATGGTGGTCTGGTGGGGCAATCTGAAATGCATGATGCACTTGGAAGCAGAACCTTTACTACTAGGTCTGAAGACATGCCAGCGAACAAGCTGCTCTTAGAATACGCACTGCCCATACCCTTCGATCCCTCTTGAAGTAGAGCACTTGCTGACTCATTACATATCATTGTCGACCAGTACAACCTCTCGTGCCTTCATGAACCTGCTGATGTCCATTCCCTCCGCAAGGAGATTCTGAGCCTGCCTTGTAGATGTTATCAATCAAGTATTTCTACCAGACTGTATGCCTCATATTAAAGCGGCAAGGTACGCCTGACGCAAAACACCGAATTCGGACCTTCGTTGAAGTCTTGATGTTAACGAAGGCCTGGCAGCTTCCCTGTCCCGTGTCACCGACGGTTGACAGATCGGACGGTTCCCGATCACTGATCCCCCTCAGCGCGCGCGTGCCCGCCCAAGCCCAAGGCGCGGCCGCTTGCCGCGACGCGGCTATTTCGCGCCAAATCGTTCAAATTATAATACTTGAATACGGTATATTGAATGCTTCATGCAATGGTGGTGGTGCTGAGACAAGACGAGAGGCGCCCGCAAAGAGGGCATGCGGGAACTTGGGAAGCATTCAGGGCTGCGTGGTGCCCTTTGAATACCATGTGAGAAGGCCGTGCTCCACAGAGTACCGCCCATATACAGGGCGGTCTGGAGGAAGTAGGAAGCAGGAGGAAAGCTTGGCAAAATCCTACCAGTCAGTGGTTGCAGCAACGCCTTGTCAGAAGTACGAGTCTGAGCCACAGTTACTGTCTCCCATATCCCTCGTGTTTGCTGAAGGGCAGAAGGGTAGTGCTTTCTAAACTCCAAGTCAGCCTCACTTCATAAGCTGATAAGCCGGCGTCAAGCTTTCACAAGATTCTGCAATCAGCAGTATGCATTGACCACACAGGTCAAAACTTTCCAACGTCCCACTGGCGTCCTAAGACCTCGAGGTTTCGTCTTTGATGTGTTAAGCTGGAGAACAGAGAACAGAGGGAATTGGCGTGCTCCTTGCCCTTGGATTGCTGCATTTACAACCATCAAGGCAGGACCCTGCAATAGCTGAAAACCAGGGGTGGGGTGAGAAAATTGTGGAGCAATGGAGGACGATGATACTGATCTTTTGCTGGCGCTGCAGCCAGACGATGCGGAACTAGGTAGGGAACCATAGCAGATTGCAATTTGACATCAAAGTACAACTGCCTGCTCTCACAAAGGTTACTGTAATGTCCCTTCGGGTGGAAGCATCACCCAAGTTTTTGAGAAGCACCCTGAATCGCATGGGGAAGCTTTTTGCTTAACAACAATGTCTACTTCTGGTCGGACACCATTCTAGTACAAGGATAGGAAATGGTATGTCACAGACCGAATTGGAATCCTTATCAAAGTTCTGCAATCATAGCAGGTGCATGAATCACATGCACATATGCATTTCCTTCCTCCAACCATAAGTGTGAAAGTTATTGCAAGTGAGTCCAAGGAGACTGAGAACAACTCCCCTTGCCTTCCGGATGTGTTTAAGGGCACGTTCCAATCTGACTGAGTACTGTGCAGTGGTTCCATGATACACACATAAGATGATTTCGTATCCTATACCGTCCTTATCAGTTACCTCCCAGCTCATTCAATATTTAACACACCACATTCTATGACGTCAGGAAACGCTCAGACCAGTGCATTTGAAGTGGAGGCAGCTGGAAGCCCCCCCGGTCCTGCAGGAGGAACGTCAGCGAGAGCATACCACTCACCAGGTGGGCATGTTGCTTGAGAAACTAGCTGGGTTGGGTCGGGTTGTTTTGGACTTCTTGAATCTCATTCCTACAACAGCGGAAGCGAGACGCTCCTCTTCAGATCGGAAATTACACTGGCAACACTGCAATTACAAGGCTAGCCATGAGTAATGGTGGATGAAAAGTAATTGTATATCTGCAATCTCTTGTGCTCAGATCTCTCACCCAGAAGTAAACATACTATACTGCTTTTGAATAAGCAGGGCGTCGGATGCCAACCATAGCAAAATCAACACAGAATTGGACTTCAGCTTCAGCCAGTGAAGACCTCAAAGCTGGCTCATCTCTTTGATTGTTCCCTCTCGCAGAGGTGGACAAGACCTTAGGCCCCAGGAGCAGAGTCTCGCTGTCTGCCGCTTTTGGCACAGCGAGGGCGGGCACTGAAGAGAAAGCCAAGGCCAAGGTGCAGAAGACTGCCGCACCGGCCAGAGAGGCGCCTAAAGGGAAACCGCGTCAGATTCCAGGAAAGGGGGACAATGTCGAGCCGCACTCTGGGCTCAAGATCAAGTGAGTAGGCTCTGAGGTGATGCATATGCAAAGTTGAGGTTTGTGAGGAATTGAATTCTGCGCGCCAGTCAGATATCAACCGGCCAGGGAGGTTTCTCATCATGTGCTATGCTTGAACCGAGATGTGTATGTACCAACTCCTTTGAGCACAAGGGTAGCAATATTCACAATCAGAGAAAGACATGGGGGAGCTTTCCCTCCTTCTAGCAATTCTAAAGGATGGTTCACTTGGCCTCTTCCAGTAGGTTGATGTCAACACATGTCCAATGAAGTGAAGTCTCTCATTTTCGGCCACACAAACAACGTCAATCTGTGCCGCCTGCGGCCCAGCTGAGACACCCGTAACCTGGACTCAACGATTCCTTCTTAAACGAAGTTTTTTCAATCACAAGTTCAAAGTTATTATCTCTGCTTTGAGAGGGGCACGTCCAGGTGGACACAAGTTCCTTCTGACGCTGAGGTGGTTGCTGCAGAAACCCGTTGCTTCCTAGCATCGTTGTGAAGGAGAGGTTTGCAGGGAGCCGCTTCTTACGCCTTTCCAAAATCAGGTCAGTTTTCGGCAAGAAATCCCAACCAGGGCTTTTGATGGTTGGGTCTTAATGAGTTGACACAAGAGTGTCAGCTTCAAACGTTTTGTAAAAGCCTTGAGGTGAAGTTTATAACAGAGTCAAACCAGCCAGTATGAAACTACAGCTTGGAAGGCTTCAAAAGCATATTCTGGTGAAGAAAGACAGGCTTTACAGGAGCTGGATTCCGACGCTCGTGCTTTTGAAAGGCTCAAGAGCAGTCGAGACAACCTGTTGGAACGCCACCCCTTCCAACAGCTGTCCTTCTTGGACACCACTTGCAAATCCTGCCAACTTCCGTCCTTGCCATCCAATAATACCTCACAGTTCTTCGAACCTTCGAACCCTCCCCTCACTGACTCTCATTTGCACGATTTCTTGCAGCTCTGCTTTTCAGGGGGGCACGCCGGCCAGCCCCTGGGCGACCGCGGCAGTGCTCTCAGAGAAGATGACCCCCCGGGAGAGTGCGTCCGGGCGCAAGTACGGCTTGTGGAAAGTCACCGACCTTGCCGGATTCACGTGCTCGCTGTTCCTGTTCGGAGACGCGTTTGAGGCGCATTGGAAGGAGTCCGAGGGGAGCGTCGTAGGCCTTTTGAACGCCAAGTACAAGGAGGTGCGTTACGCGACGATTTGCATCTTCGCTGTGGGAGCGCAAGACGAAATTTACGGCTTGGATCTATCAGGTCGAGTTTGAATTCCCATGCAAACGTTTTTTGCTTGACCGAAGACGCATACACATTCTTACTCTCAGCCCGAGGTGAGGTAATGTTGCTGCGGATCTCATATCGTCGTCAAGTTGTACCCCGGGTGCTAAGACCTGTTCCCGTGATCGTATCTCCAACAGGCGTAAAGGGTCCAAGAAAGCCTTGATACTCAATGAGATCCAAGACGTACGCAACATGCATAAGTATTTAGCTCCAAGAGCGTCTAGAATCTTCCAAGAAACTAAAAGTTGGTCAGATCCTCAGGCGCCTCCCTGAGGAGCGAAAGAGCCGAGAGGAACCTGACGAAGACCCGCAGGACAGCAAATCTTCCGAATACGGGACACTTTGCGCTAAGCAGGGTGTCTAAAAGCCTGACGAGGAGCTGTCCAAAGTTTCTTATCTTCTCGACTTGGTCCACTCTCACAGGTCAAGGAGGACTTGAGAACGCTACAACAAAAACAACGAGCACAACTGCAGGTTCAGTCACTCCAACACGCTCTCTTTCTCCCTTTCGTAAATCCCTACAAATCCCATGAGCCTTGCCGACGTGCAGGAAAAGGGGGGTGCCCGCTCGTCGGCGCCCTTTTGCCTGAGCGCGGAGAACGGACAGCAGGTGTTCAAGCTGGGGACGTCCGCAGATTTGGGGCTCTGCCGAGGAACGCGCAAGGACGGCATGCCCTGTACCATGCCCATCAACAAGTGCGTTATCCGCCCGCTATTTTCTGCTTTTTACTCAGCCTGGCGCTTCCGTCGCCGCTCGAAGACCGTTCAGTGCGAATCATTTTCTGCTTCGTTCTTCCTTCTTGTTCCTAAGCGTGTCGTTTTCGTCTTCCGCTTTGTCAACATCCCAATCCTGGTTGTTCGGCACAGAACGCATTTTACCGTCGATCTCAGTGCCTGTTTCTCGGCACGCGCCCTTGAAGTCGAGCCTACTAGTTACGTCAATTCGAGGCCATGTTGCTCAACGTTCTTTACGGCGTTCATGTTGGAAGTTTCAAGGGCGAAGATACAGATTGCCTGATGCCCTGAGCACGTCAACAGCTGCCGCCTTCGAACGAGATATGGTCGGCTGCAGTCCTCGGACTCGTTTTTTCCCGTCTGATTCGAAGATAAAAGAGAGTCCTGCGAGTAATTGAAGGCACAGTTTCCGTGCAGGTCTGAGGGCGAATACTGCCAGTACCATGCGGCGGTAAGCTCAGTTCGCCTTCTTCATAACTTGAACAAATGCCAGCCGCCCTCTGCTCTTGCAAAAGGAGGGACGCCTTGGATACTCCCGTCAACAGAACGTCGCTTTCCAAATTCGAAGATTCGAGTGGTGCCCATCTGCCACCCCAAGAATATGTTAACCACCAGAAGTCAGAAGGTCTTGATATTCTTGACTTCAGAGTGGCCATGAAGTGCTTTGAGGATCTGTAGCGTTCTGCAACATCTTTTGCAGGCTGCAAGAAGCCGCTAACGATTCGCTCTTGGGCTCCGTCGAAGGAATAGACTCAAAACTTACCTTCAAAGCGCCTTCATTCGATCGCAGGGTGCGTATCAGAAGCTGCAGAAGCTCCAGAAGGCGCAGGAGAAAGGGCACCGTATGGACCTTGGGAAGGGGTGAGCGCTTCGCTCTGGTTCCTCTTCTCAGACACTTTTCAACCGTTCAACTCCATTGATTTGCGTAGCCGTCTCTCAAGTCTTTCTGCTTTTTTTGCCTTCCACTGTCGCGTACTGTATGCTGCAGAAGGTGCCCCTGCTGTAACAGACACGAACATTCTTGCTCCATGGAGCTAAAATGTCCTATGTCCAGGCGTTGACTACCACCTGATTCAAACCCCGGTGCGCATATCCAGTTAATCACCGCAGGACATCAGGGAAGCCCTCCCGCGAGCATAGGAGGTGGATAATTGTTCTGTCAAATCAAAAGATGACGTCAGCCGCCACCCCCGATCTGACCCTGGAAGACTGACGTCACTCTCTCCTTGAGCTGCAGAAAGCTGAGCCGGGAGCCTCACGGCCGGGTGATGAACAACGTGTTCGTCAGCGCGCCCCCAGCGCCGCTGCCACGTGTCGGCAAGTCAGGCGCAGTCAACGTCGTGAAGCCGGGCCAGCTACAGGAGCAGGCCGAGTGAGCGCAAGAATGCCTGTTTTGCAAGTCTTCCAAATTTGAATTCTATTCGGGGAAGGTCTTGTTTGCCAGGTGCGTTACCAGGAAGAAGCTGCACCAATCGCTTGAAGTGTGAGCACGCAACCGATTTGGCCAGCGCTTTGGAGAGCGTCCGCGGGGTCGCCTTTTGCCTGTCTTAATTAGCGTACTGACTGCTAGGGAGTTGTTTCCCAGCTGCGCATTTTTGCTCTTTTTCCTCATCACACTTGTTTTGCGCCTATGAAACGCTTTCCGCATCAAAGCGGGGACTCGTTTGACCTCCGAATTTTGGGTCGTCTCACAGAAACAGGTATCAGTTGTCGACTCTTCTGCTTTTGAAATGGCAAACCCAAGATTCCTGGTTTCGCAACTCCTCCGCAGTTACAAGGTCTCACAGTTGCGAAAATCGTGATGAGCTGCAAACGCCAAACTGTACGAGTCTCAGAAACCCAACGAAGTCCCTCAATTGTTTAGCGCCCATGCATCGCTGTGCTGCAGGCAGGAGCAACGGAAGCGGTCCAACTCCCAAGGAAGCCGGCAAGCCCTGGCCGTCGCGGCATCGATTCAGCGGCAACAGGAGAAGAAGGCAGATAAAGGTGACCGCCCAATCACTCCCCTTGTATCAATCGTTGTGAGAGTCTCAGGGTTCTGGACATGCGTCTGCTGAGCTACACTCCTTTGTCGAGATCTCAGTCGGTACTTTCGGGAAGGGTTGAAGAATCGAGATCTACAGCGGGAAGTCCTAATGGAGTTCCTATTCTCTGCTTAGTCGGGGCCTGAATCAAATATTCCGCTTCCCCGCTGATCTTCCGCACGTAAAGGACCTGAAGCGAGAAGAAAGGAGCCGGGCCGTGGTGCGAGTCTGGTCGGTGCAACTATAAGAAGCGTTCAGCACGTCCAAGGAAGCTGACGAAAGGCTTCAAGGACTCGAACGTTCCTGTAAGAGGTTTCAAAAGACCTTTTTTGAAGCCTTACCAATCACGATACACTTTGTGATGCAGATCGTAATAAAGCGCCGAGCAAGCACATGACCAACGGTGCGATCAGACCTGGGTGAGTCCGCATCTTTTCTGCCTGTTGTTTGAAAGTGTAAGCAGAATCAGGTGCCCGCTAATTTCTGTTCAACAAAGAAAGCCAAAGTGGTGGTTCTTTACGGTTCTCTGCTGATGTTCTATATGACCTGAGTTTTGTTGCAACTCGCTGACAGCCAATTTCCTTCCCTTGCTATCTGTCAATAATGCGTGCCTGCAGGGGAAACGACCGGACGCAAGATTTATTTCTGTACGAACTTGTCGGACCTGACTTGGTTTCGTTACCGCCTCGCAGGCCCGCCAAGGCGCCTATCGCGGCCAGAGCTGGCACCGGACCCAACGCTGACGTCACAAGGAAGGACAAAGTGACGTCAGTGCCGAAGCCGGCGTCTGCATTCGATAGGCAAGCTCTGGCCGGAAAGGAGAACCTGAAGCGGGTGGCAGGAGCGACGTTGGGCCTCGACGAGCGGGAGCGGAAGAGGCAGCAATTAGAACGGAACCGTCTCCGAGCCGAAGGAAACGGGGCCCGTACCGAACAAAGAGACGTACGCACGGGTGCGGATGGGATCCGGACGGAAAGGAGCGAAGTGCCGTTGAGAGCGGACGGAATCCGGTTGGAGCGGAACGGCATGCGGGCGGGGTCGGAAGGAACCGGGGCAGTGGCGGGCGGAAGTCGGACGGAGCGGAACGGCATGCGGACGGAGCTGGACGGAAATCGGCCCGAAAGGAGGGACGAGCGAACGAAGGCGGACGGGGACTGGACGGAACGGGACGGGCTTCGAAGAGAAACAGACGGCGTGCCCGAGGCGGCGGAACGGAAAAACGCGAGGCGGAATGAAGAGGGGACGGAACGAGATAGTAATGACGGGAACGCTGGGTCGCTGCATGAGCCACCCGAGGGGGATCACCAAACAGCCGACGGGTGCGGAAGCGTGAAAATGGGTGCCAGCACCCCAAAGATGGAGAATGGGGAGGCTGCGAGAGGGAAGCTGACAGAAGAAGTGTTGAGAGCAGCGCTGAAAGGGGAGGCTGTGCGGGGAAAGCTGACAGAAGAAGCGTTAAAAGCGGCGCTGAAAGGGGAGGCTGAAGAGGCTCCGAGGCTGCGGATCGAGAAGATGCGGAGCGAGGCAGCGGGGGTTGTTGAGCCGAAAGTTCGAACAAATGAGACTGGGAAGCGAGGGGAAGAGTTGGAAAGGCAGAAAGATGCAGGGACTGAGAGAGGAAAGGGGACAGAAAAAGACGGGGGCCAGGAGAGTCTGAAGGGACGTGGCATTGGTGCAAGTGGAGAAGGTGGAAGCAAGACCAACGCTGGGGAGAGATTAAAAACCGGAAGTGGAACCGAGAGGTTGCCTAATGTGAGGACTCCAGATGGGGAAGGAAGAGGAAAAGACCACGTTCAACCAACGGAAAGGCCGGAGCGAGAAACGCTGACGCAGCGAAAGCACCGTATTGCCGCGCGCGTGGCGAAAATGGACGACAGAGGGATGAGAGCTGTGGGAGGCTTGAAGGGGAGTGTCCGGAGACCTAACGCTCCCGAAAGCGTGGACAGGTTAGCGTCAAACGGTCTGAAGGAGAAGGGAGGTACGTCCGAGAAGCGCCCGACACCGGACGGTGTGGAACAGGCCGCGAAGCGTCCGGGATTTGAGACATCTTCTGAGAGGGAAGGGTTGAAACCCAGTCGCGGAACGGCTTCGGTTGACGAGAATGCTGGTCTCAGCAGCCGACAAGAGGCTGGCCGGGAGAGGAAAGAAACTGTCCGGGAGCAGCTTCATTCGGAAAAGACGGGTTCTGGCCGCAACAATGGTGCGACTGAGAGGGGGCCGGAGAGCGGCACAGGAGTTCCAAGCGCCAAGGGCCCAAGCGATAACGTCAGCAAGGCCGCCGATGCGGAAGCGTCTAGAAAGAGGCCAAGCGATGACGTCAGCAAGGCCGCCGAGGCGGAGGCGTCGCGGAAGAGGGCCACTGACGGCGGCGAGGCAGGGGGCGACCAAGAAAAGGAGCGACCTTATAAGTGCGCGTACTGTGAGTCGCGCTTCAAGACTGGAGCGGCACGAAGATCGCATGAGCATACTTCCGCGACTTGCATCAACCAGCAGGTTATGAGAGAACTTAGCGCCAAGGGAAACGAAGGCCATGGTGATGCCAAGAAGCAGAAGCCGGATGTGGTCGAACCAGCGACCAAGTCGAGTCCAAAGGTCGAGGAGAGGGTTCCTACGGAATTCTCGGAGATGAGGCCACGTGTCCAGAAACGGACGCTGGAGGGGCCTCCACGGGAAGACGTGGCGAGGCTGAAGCGGAGGATTGTGGAGGAGAGCGCAAAGCTCAGCGCGCAAGAAAGGGAGGTGAGGAAGATTCTGTTCGAGAGAGAGACGAGAAAAGTGTGAAACAGGAAGCAGATTAGCCAGTATCGCAGTTAAGAAGAGGTGCGTTCAAGGCCAGTGACCTCCTGGATGTATTTCGCGCGTAAGCTTACTTCTAGATCCAGCCAGGTGTTGAGGGCGACATCTGTTGGTGGTAAAATCAACTTTATGTCGAGCGAAGCGGATAAGACGAGACTACGATCCTGGCTACCTAAGTGAAACGAGGCTTGATTCGCCTCGGTGCGAGAGGGGAAAATCGGGCGTTACACGATAAGTCCCAGCACTATCAAGGAATCACAGGATGTTTTGGCTGCTAAGCAGGCTGTTTACCAGGCTCAATTCCCAGATCCTTGGACAATTGATCGATGGTCAATCTTGCTCCAAGGCTCATTTTTGTCCAAGTCTGATTATTGGATACATAACAACTTTTCAACCAGCCCATAAAGGAATCATCAACGGCCAAGAAACCTGTGATTCTACTGCCGCCCATTACCGGGTCTCAGCTCCCCACTTTCTCTTTCCTTTTCAGGAGCTCGTGGACCTTCTAAGAAGCAACAACAAAGGTGTGTCATTGAAACCCAATACTATCGTCAGACGCCACTCTGTTCCGATTCTGATTATAGAAGGCCCCCAGCTTTTTTGAAAGCTTGTCGGATGTCGAGGGTAACATTAGGGGTGCACCAAGCTGAACGGTGTTTCCGCCTTTCAATCATCCCGCTCCTTATGATAGACCTTGCTACGCCGTCCCGTCAAATGTTAAATCTGCCCTTTAACCGGAACGGTTTGCTTCCGCTGTGTGGAATCACGTGCAATTGGCGGTAAAGTAAGTGGCTCAGACCAGACTTCCTAGATTCTGAAAGTTTTCAGAAGTGCGCGAGCATTTGATGCAGCCGGACCCACTTGACTGCTCTTTCCTTCGACCACATATGTTACGAGTTCTGGCAAACAGTTAGAAGCAAACTTAGCGGTGTAAGTGTCCAGATGAAGCGCACTAGGGTGCAGACGATGTAAAAGGACTAATGTGTTGCAGAGGGCCGATCGATCATTGCCGGTCAGCGCATCAAGAAAGTCTCAGCGTCAAGCGGCGAGGGTAAAGAAAGAGGTGAGCTTATAGCGCGAAGGCCTCCTCTAATTCGACGATCTGCGGCTTGTGTTATCTTTTCATGCCTTCATAATGTTGTCTTTTCTCCAGGATCTATTTCTGTTTTCTGCGATAAGGGGGCTGTTGAGTAGGGCTTTAAGTGATCCTTCGGCCCAGGTTCGAGAGCAGCGCTTCGCTCCAAACGCTTTCAGAATTGTAGGCAGTTTGTTTGGATTGAAGCAAGTCCCTCAAACATTGTCGATTTCTAGAAGGTCTATCCTTCCAGATATGAGTTCTCGTGTGCTGGCAAAGTGGCGACGAGCTATCGATTGATACCTCAAAGTCTCCGAGTCGCTCAGTCGAAGTACTCTTCAGAGCGATATTGGCCATTCCAATACTTGCGCTTCGTAGCTTTCAACTTTTCTGAACTCCCTCACAAACTAGAGGAAATATAGCGACTTGGTCGCCTTTCGAAACAGCACTCGAATATTTCTGGCCACAACTTTTCAAGCTGTATGCATTCCAATGCGCCACCGATCCTCGTTGTTTCTGGCAGACCCCCAAGAAGGAGGCCAGGGGCCACGTGTCAGGCCCGCGGACGGACACGTGGCAATTAAGAAAGGGTTTGCAGCAGCGTTTCGGGACGTGGCGGGGATGGAGGAGGGGCCTCGCGAGTCTGTCTTCAGAGACATGGGCGATGCGGTGAGGCGTAGAACCTGGATAGAATCGAGCGCTATACCTTGAAGTATGCGCATGTGAAAGCCCGTACAGGTGTCAAGAAAATGAGATTATTCGAGTAGGCGTTCATGCTTCTGAGGGGTGGGTATCCCGGCGAATCTTTACAATCCGTGCGTCCGAGTCCTCCCTCTACTCCTTCCTGTGTAAAGGGAACCCTCGCTTTTCCAACCTGTCGATTGCATGCGAGACATTAGTACGCTGAGTCCGTGTCTCGGACACGTGTCCAAACCTCCGTCACTGATACGTCCGTTGAGAGCTTTGTTTCTTCAACCAACCCACGCTGCTTTGCAGGCGCCTACACTGCTTTTCGCTGGTGCTCGCCCACTCGTTCTAATCTGAACATCTCGGTATAACAGCTTTGATTGCGCCTATTATCTCAATCAGGACTGAACCTGATTTATGTCCCTCATCAGGAGGAGATTGAGCGCGCCTTGGGCTCGTTTGACATCCTGGAGAAGAAGGAGGAGCTGGCCGCCAAGATGGACAAGATCCAGTCCGTCACCGTCAAGGGCTGGCGCTGCGACCAGGTTAGCAAAGGCTCCTTGTCTTGGATTCTGCGTCCAGATGCGGCGTTTAGCCCGAGCGTACCTGACAGCTTTTGACTAGGAATCCTGCGCTGATTTTAGCCCGAGCGAATGCGGCAAGATCGAGAAGAGCAGGGCTTTCGTACTTGATTTTGATCAAGCGTGAATGTTGTGGGAGAACGTTTTCCAACGAGATCGCGGGTTTCTAAGTTCTGAGCTGGAAGTCCAGCGTGAATGTCCAGCCTGCGACTCGGTAAGGTTTGCTTTGTGACTCGTCAGTAGCTCTAGTTACAAAAGGTCGAGACGCACTCGATTGTTCCTTTCAAAGATCGCCTACATCCAGCGATTGCAGGCAAGCGCTAACACCAAGTCCTTCTCGTGCAGTGCCGTCGGTCCACTGAGAAGAAGCCGGACCTGTGCGTGTCCGAACACCACCCGGTCCGCTTCTGTCCGAAGCTGGTGAAGCGCTTCTGGGCGTGCGCGGTCTGCAAGGAGCGGACGGACACCGTCGGGAAAGAGTACCCGGACGTGCACTGCCGGAAGTGCGACGGCATGCATTTCAAGCCGACCGGGATGCGCTACGCGGTAAGAATCGGTGCATAGGTTTTTGGCAATAATGTTCAATGGTTTTGGAGGATCGTTTGAAGCTCCACCTTCAGGTAGACAGCCCGACTTGCGAAAATGTAGTCTGCCGATTGATCTGATGATTGAAAAGCTGGTGAGCAAAGCGTCAGCATATTTAGCAGTCAGCAGGCTATCGTTCCAAATCGTCAACGATCACATGTACGAGATCCGGAAGTGTGGATGGTCAAGCATGAGCATCGGTTTGGAGTTTGGCCTTCAAAAGCGGGCCCTCGTTGTGTGAGCCCTTCGGGTCCAGGCATTTTCATGATTGGTTACTCCCAGTGAGAAGTAGTCAGCCAACAGGAAAGAGGCCGGCAGAAACGGACGGGAGCTGCGCTCCCGTCCGTATTTCCAATTCCGTCTTTCAAGGCCGAATTCAGGAAGCAACTAATGTCTGATGTAGTTGGGGTAGTGACTGGGAGCGGCTTACCCCGCAGCTTCGCGAGTACTGCGCAAGGGCCTTCACTTCACTTTTACCTTGTTGTGGCTCTTTCAAACAATCGCTTTTTGCTAGGTCAGTGCTGGTCGTCATCGTAAGCTGAGGGCAACGGCTTTGACATGCTTGTTTTGATTCCACACGATTGCTCCTACTGTTCCTTAGTCCCGAGATGACTGTGGCCGGGAAGGCCGTAGCGCCCCTGGATCATTCTCAGACATAGGAAAGCATCACTCTGGCCACGAATATCTTCCAACCGCTTCCGAGTTCAGAGACCTCATGTACGGCGTGTTCCCTGCATACATTTTATGGCTCTATTCAAATCCCGATCGTGACCAGCCAACACTTTCTTCCCAGGTGCCTACAAAGGAGACTGCATACGCGGCGCGGGAGAACTTTATGGCCCGGGGAAAGGAGCACGCCTTCAGCCTTCGTGACGAGTGAAAGGAACTGAGCAAGCTGCTGTGACGTGTTTCAACTTCGTGAGCTAGCACGAGAAGCGTACTGAACCTTGATTTACCTTTTCTCATCAATCAGAAGGTACACACGGTGTTGCAGAAGACGAAGTGTTGCAAGCAGATATGGCCCATGAGCGGGCGGTGTGCCAAGAGCCATAGGTGCTTTCCTGCCGCATGGGAGCTGTTGGCTCGTTTCATAAAGGCACGTGACGCTATACATCATGTGCGGTTGCAACCGCCGGCAAGACACTCACGTGACACTGTTAAACGTCGCACAATCGCATATGGGTCTATCAATCCTCCAGGCTTGTAGATGTAAACGCCCGCTCGCCATCGGGCCGCATGGCATCCGACGCTCAGAATGATCAAGTTGGAGTTCTCACTCATCTTGCATTGCTTCATCACCGCACATGCAATAGTCTACTTGTTATGCATTATAGAGTAAGTTCGTGCGATGGGAGGAGGTATGCAGAATCTCAGCGCGCATGCCAGGCGTCCATTCGACCGATTTATAACTTAACGCATCGACTAGCTATGGTGGCCATATGTTTAATCCTACTCAGTGTTGTCCTGATATACAAACTCCGGGAATCTAATGACGCTTCTCAGTACCTCCAGTCCTCCTATGCACCTTACCTAGCAGATTGCTGACATTTCCTTACAAGCGGCTTCTTGGCAGATGCTCTGAAAGGTCCACCCAAGCTAACATTGCATAGTTGGGTATGTCTGTGCGACCGTCAAACGGTTGCCTTCCGTCCTTCAACTTAACTTTACTCAATGGCATGCTCACTGTGTTGGACAGCTTGACCCCAAGAGTTTTAGTGGCAAAATTACTACCTGCGTTGCTCAGACAATCGGCAACGGCATGCAGAAAACCCTGGTCCACTGCAAATCTCAAAACAAGATCCGTGGTTCGCCTCGCAACGCCAGGGCAGTGGAATTGTGGGTTGGTGACACCCCCAATGATGTATACTAACTTTTGTAGAGGACACAGAGGCTTTCTGCAGGTTAGAAGTTAATGCTAAGATTCAATAGGAGGCCAATGCCAAGCTGTCCAATACGAGTGTCCACAGATTACGCGCTTCCAGTGAACTCTGGTCAGATGTACTAGAGGTCCGTGGGGGTTCAAGAGACAAAACTCTGGTTTGAGGGGTCCTGATGTGGGCATGTCTGCGGAGGCTTCCGTGACAACTGGGCAGGTTCGTCAACAGCAGAGTTGTCAGCTCAAATTGCAGTGTCATATACTGGATCTAAGTCCATCCGTTGGCAGTGCATATTTACATAAGCTTTCCTTCTATCGCCCCACTCCAGCAGAATGAAACTCGATGTGAGTTTGACGATCCCCACAACCAAGAACAGCCTTGGGGAGTCAACCTTTGACAACCGTAATCAGATATTTAGGGGCAAAAATGCAAACCCGTCTGATATTTTGCCACTCGACAAGAGCAAGGAAGTTCATCAATATAGGATTGGAAGCTGAGGGATACATACCTGAAGAACGCCTCAAAATGGCTGTCGTAGACTGCATCCTCCACCTCGCGGTCCCCATGCTTGGAGTCCTCCTCATCGATCTTCAGAAACTCGCTTGCTGGTAATGTGCTGACTGCGCACACTACTGAAGGTATTGCGGTCCCTTCCTGCCTGCCTCCTGTATCTGTCCATGCCAGCTCATTCCCCAAGGCAATGCTCTTATGGTCTGCTAGAACTGCTACTGTAGCCAGCCCCCTGGCTACAGATTTGCTGACAACCGTCTGCCAGTACTGTAGATAATATGTGAAGGGCAGGCCCCGAAGGGCATAGAATGGGTCTGCGGCCCTGGAAAGGTGTTCCGCAAAGAGCAGAACAGCCTCAGGGATGTCAGGAACCTGCATTTTGCGGATGACAATGTCGCTTGGCTTCAGCTGTGTCCCACAGCTGAGACCTATTTGGAAACGATTCTGCTTTGGCAGCATTGATTCAAGGACGTCTCTGGTTGTTGCCATGGGTTGTCGAGCTGTTGATTAGATAATAGACCTGAGCAGCTTCCCTTTAAAAGGACTCCAAGCAGGGAGTGGTCTGGTCTTGCAAGCCAGTTGGTCACATTCTCCCATGACCATTCACCTTTTAGCAGAATCTTCCCAGCTCTACCTTCGATTTCCGCCTTTGCACACCAAGAATCCGTTTCGAATTTTGCCCCGACATGGAAAGCTAGCAGCCATGATCTAGGAACCTGTTCTCGACTTATTAATATTGGCAGCTATCCAAGTTCTACATGCTTCTTGAATCTTTTATCTGTCCAATTCGAGTTATCACTTTGACCTTTTGTTTTGATGCGAGGAAAGCAGCTAGATGCCCCCCATGCATTATCATTTAGCTCATGTAAGTTAGCAGCCGTACAGTTTAGGGTTCGCCAACCCTTGCTGGCGCCCCGGTCCGTAAACTACAGTTAGGCGCTGGTAGGAACGGTGCACCCGGTAGAGATCCCCCGGGTGCCTTGTCAACGTGTGCGCATCCCATTATGCAGCGAGGTTGACAATGAAGGGGCAGAAGGGGCAGAATTGCACGCAAAATTGCGGTGCGCAGAGCACACAAATACATCAACAGCTTCGTTGCTTGCCTAGGCAGCCCTCAGCACATCTTCAGAGAGTCCTGTCACCGTGAAAGAGTCTGCCAGACTCTTGCTCACGGTGAGGCCCGACGCGTGGGCTTGCGCATGGATTGATTAGGGCACCTTTTCTCCATGGCCCCTAATGGCGTCTTGGGGCAAGGATAAACCTGTCTATCCTTACAGGACGGCAACAAGCACCCGCACCCTGAAGAAACGGAAACGAACAACCAACTCCACCTCTTCAAAAGAGGATCTGAATGCAGGGAGGGTATGCCAAAAAGTGACCCATTGCTTCAAAATTGACCTTGAGAAACCCTCACCTGATGGCCCATTGAACAACGAATATGAGCTGGATGTCCCAAGAGGTACTCCAGGGTGCTCAGCAGCTCCATGTGGTTACGCTTATACTACTGGGAACGAGGTGCGGGAAAAAGCTGGGCGCCCTGGAGATTTGCCCGTTCACCCAGGTTTGTAACCTGACCCTTTTCTTTTGCGAGAACTTGAAGCATTGTTTGCTGCAAGCACATCAACTTGAGGGCAATGTACTGCAAGCACACAAAAAAAACGATCAAGTGGATTGGCTACTCTTTGGATGCAGATCGCGGGCAGCAGTTTGTGGTCCTCCATGTCTTGTTTGGCGCTTGAAAGGTGAAGCTACCGATGCTGACCGTTTATGCATAGCTAAACAGATGTGCTGCATCTCTTGATGCCAGGATGGTGGCGTGATGTTGGTGCAACTGTGGACGAAAGAATCGTCTCAGACGATGGTGGCCCGGACTTCCATTGCAAGGTCACTAGTATCGAAGTCAGACCTAACGCCAACACTCAGGAAGACTCGGACGGGTCAGAAGAAGAGAGCGAAGACTCAGACTCCGAAGAGGACCGTGACGCTGAATATCTGTGTACTTCTGATGATGACCAGCCAGACCGCTCCTCCTCTCAATTAGCATCTAAGATGACTGTGACCGTAAGCATGAAAAGGATCTTTACGGAAAGATGGTGGAATGCATTCAAACGCTCAAAAGAGTTGAAACCACAGTCTGCGCTGCTTGGCGAAGCAGAAGCAAGTGGGGACGTCTACTTTGTTACACAGGTTAGTGAGGATTTGCAATCTCCTTCTGCAATCCGCTTGTTGCCATGAGGTACGAGGCCTGTTACATGCGTAAGCAGTTTCGTTTGCAACTTAAGGAGCCACTGCATGGATACGTTTTCAACCAAGCTAGCTGAGTGGCATCGAAAGATGAACCGTAGAAACACCATCTGCTTTTGAGAGTAGCACACACAAAAGTACGATACAAGTAAGTTCATCTCAGGAATCTACAAGTGAGGGGGCCAAATAAGAACGATGTTGAGGAGCAGGTTTCTTCTGTGCAAGTATCAATCCATAGAGGCCCCATAGGATGATTGGACAAAACCTCACAGCTGATCATTTTGTTGACTGCACTACCTGTAAGTCATGCACGTCGTGATGCTTATAGTGAAGTGCATGCCATACTTCAAAGCACCTTCGTCAGGCTTCGTCAAGTCACGAAGTCGCCTCAAATTCAGGCCTGTTCTTTAAGAGTCTTCAATCAGTTTCTTTTCCAACTTCCAGGATGGCGCAACAGTGGCTGCTCATTCCGCAGCGCTGTTGAGCGTGCCCTACTTCTCGACTAGATTGAAGCAAGTTTGGGAGGGGCAACCTCGAGGCCCTGGCCACAAGCTGAAAGTAGATGTGCCATGCCCTGCTGGCAAGTCCGCTTTGGAGGCCTTCTTGTACTACGTCTACGGAGACCGCCGTCCTTTGTACCGCATAACCCCAACCAGGGCCGCCAGATTACAGGTGAGGCGCAAAAAGCTGGGGCAAAGCATGATCGAAATAACTAGCGACGTTGGTTTGCGTCTTTCTTTGCACGAAAACGCAAATTTGAGGACCATTGTTTACAAGTAGTTGTCCGGACCAAAGCGCTGTGGTCACTTGCAAGCTCAATCGGTGGCTCTGTTGGGAGCATACTTACAGTCACACCGTTCTTTAATTGACTTTAAGAGAAAATGTCTGATGGTGAGCGCGCGTGATTTGGGCCGACATCAAACTGCATGTTGGCATGATCCGAGTGCTCCTCTTGTCGGAGTAGAGAATAGGTGCTCTCGAACCTGAACCAACGTCCATCTTCACCTTGCATCTTGCAGGAGCTTCTCAAGCTGGCGGATGCATGCGATGTGCCGCAACTGTGCTCCGACATAGATACCTTTGCGGTGGTGACCAAAGAGAATGCAAGGTCGTGGCTTAGTTGGCTCAGAGGAATGCACGGGAGCAATCTCAAGGTCAAATTCATCCGAAGCGCAATGGTTGAGAAACTAAAAGAAGGCTTTATCGAAGAAATCAAGTGGGAAAGATTGACGAATGACCAGCTAGCCGAGGTCACTGCTTTGCAAGACGGACTAAAAGAAGAACGTTCGAAGTAGGGGCCATAGCGAAGGCAATGCTTGATACCGTGTTTGATCCCGTGTTCATGCAGAACTCGTGGATTTGAAGTATTCTTAAACGGCCGGATCGCCTTTTCCTTGTGCCAAATTTCCATTGTGTTCATATTTGCCCAGTCATGCAGATGTCCGGGACTCGGAGCTTTACAAAATGGGAGTCGCCGAGTACAGTAACACTTGCCAGAGCTTTACACATCGTCATATAGGTAACTCCGTAAACCTTTTGGAGCTTGCAGCCGCGCGCCGCTGCAGTGGCCAGCGCGGCTCGGCGCGTGCGTTCATTCAATAATCACGATGACGTATCTAGCTAATTAACGGCTGATCGAGTGGTAATACTAAGAACTCCCACATGCATGGTGCCACTGCATGTACGTGCTTGGGCGCTTAATATTTGCAGGCGCGAGATCTGATCAGAACAAGCTTGGATCCAGACGACCATTCGATCTAGGCGCGGTGGCAGAAGCTTCACGCGCGTGCCCAATGCGTAAAGGAAAATCGACTCGATCGAATGGTCGTCCTTTTAAATTTTCAACTGTGACCGCGTCTCGGTCACATGCATCATGGGAAGAATAAGCTAGCGACTCTGTACGAAATTGCCCATGCATATCCGTTGGGCCTCAGTCATGATACAGCTAGCAAACTTCAAGCGCCCGCCTCTACGATTATAAATTAAGTGAGCCGGGTGTGCGCGATCCGCTTGCATATAAGGCGTGTAATGATCCGCTTTGCATCATCGTGACGAACACGCCAATTCACTTATCAAGGTGGATTTTCTAGCTGTCCGATTGTCAACTTCGAAATGTAGACTTCAGCCTTTCAAGATTTAGGTTGCGCGTCGACCGAAAATCTACCACCCCCCACTATGATGTTGTCAGACCACGTGGTTCAGGAAACCCTGGTTTCGGCAGTGGTTTGCAGCAAACCCTCCACATCTATGCGCCCTATATCACCCAATTGTGCACCAAAATGCTCCATCCAAAGCACATGGGCAAAGGCCATGAGTGGTGGCAATTGCCAGCAAGGCCTCTTTGAGCAGAAAAGATGCTCATTTGATACTTATAGGCGACACAATCACCTCAGTGTTGCAAACCTCTTACAAACCCATATTTATGAAAAGCAGGCCTCTGATTGGCTCAGAAACCTGGGATGACCTCGGAGGTTTTCGGTCGACGCGCAACCTTAATACACAATTAAGTTTGTTATCATGCTTCGCTGTCAGATTGGGCGGTCTCCGTCGAACATAACAGAATATATGAGGTCCGGCTGTGAGCCAAGGCGCGGAAATTAAGAAGCGTGTGCACGCACCTTGTCAAACTCTCAGAATCTCGATTAACGACATTTCAACTTTTGCAGCATTTGAGAGTATACGTGAGCTTTGGCCGTACTAGGTCACGAGCTCGGTTGTTTGATAGTGCATCATAAACGCTGACTTCTCGAAATGTTCGCTTGATTGGCTGTTACAGGAAGCTTTTATGATTCAGAGCATTCGAAATGAGATGATGCAGCTGGGTGACTAGTCCAATAGACCACGTCATATTGGGAGTACAAGAAACGGCTGTAGATCACGGTGCTGTTCGTTTTGAAATAGTGACCGCACTGATTGTTCTAAAGATTTCGTCCAGATCTTTTTCTAGAGCAATTCCCAATTCCTTTTCTTGCCGCCAGTGCTGCAAAACCTGTTCCACCTCCCACGGCATCGCACATGCTCCTCCGAAACCGAAGCTTGGCTGGTCTGTCCAAACTCTGCACATGATTAGTAAAATTACATGAGGTGGTAATCATCACCAAGATAAGAGCCTCAAAAAAGGTGGCCGACACATTTAAGCTGTCAAAAGGAGTGCTGATTTAAAGACCGTTTGAGAAGAGGTCTTGAAATATCTCCATGTCCTAGAAGACTGGACGAGACAATTGCAAATCGGGAGACTAAGGAGCGGCGAGTTCACAATGTTTTGAGAGTGATGTCCGATAACCCCAGCCAGTCGATTACTTGAAGCTCGCGAGCAAGCTTGCTGGAATGCAAACAATTTGATATTCGCAAGGATAGACACCTTGTTCAAATCTTGTGCAAATCTTTCGAAAACCTGTCAGCTTACCTGTGGAGCCATCCGGGGGGAATGTAAACCACGTCTCTCTCGCCCGCTGTTGTTCTCCACAGTTCGACTTCTGCTGGCAACTCATTTCCTGGTGTGTCCCTGGGACCCCCAAGAGCAGCATCGTGAAACTCTGTGTAGTGCTGAGGATGAACAAACTCCCATCGTTTGGACCCCCGGAAGAGAAAGGCCCAGCCGGCGAAACCGTAGGCGTCGACATGAAAGGGGGTGTACGCGTTCGAGGAGCTCAGGTAAAGCGAGACGGTCCTCTCTTCAGTGTCCGGGTGCTTGGAGAGAAGGTTGGTTTCTGCAAGAAAGTCGGGAACGGAGAAGACTCCCTGGAAAGAAATAAGTTGTCAGACATTCTGCCGAGTGGGCCTTCTGATATTCTGAACGGCCCTGCTCAGGTGCCTCTGGAAAATGCTTTGGGAATCAGATCCACTGCCCATTGAAGTCCAGTGGCGAAGTTGTGGTGGTGCTTTACGTATACAACAACAAAGGAATCCTCATCTAAGTCCAGGTGCAAGGTTGGTTCATAGCCTGGGTCCCTGATGAGTCCCCTGGCTATCTTCGTCCAATAGCAAAGCTGTTGACAAAGGATGGTGACGTCAATGTTACTGATTGAGCAGAGATAGGCATGCGGCACTCTCACGTTGTAGTTTGCAGAGATAGGCGCCAGGCTCGCGGAATCTGCAATGTTCAACCTAACTCCAAAACGTGCGCAAAAGCATTACGTTTCAAGATTGACTCAATCAGATGTAATGCTCAAATGGTAGATGGGACAGAAACAAATGTCCAGTCCAGGCTTCTAGATGACCGTCAAAGAGACCCAAAAGCTGGAATCAGCTAGTAGCAAAGATATTTGCGCTTTGAAGTCCGGCTTTAGAAAGAACGAAGTCTGTTCAAAATCACTGCCGTTCAGAGCACCCAGGCAAGCTCTATGCTTGGAGGGTGCTGAAATACGCTGTTGAATGCAACAGGCTGGGAAGCGGAGACGGGCTTGGATACAATGTGACATACCTACGTGCGGCTGCACACTACATTAAGTCTAGTAAATCCTGCAAGATGTTCCTCAAAGAATTTTGTAACACAGGAGACCATAATCATTCACATGCACGAAGCTCCAACACAGCCCGCCAAGTCGGTAAGAAGCATCAAGCAGAACTTGCTTAAGCGTGGAGAGTTTCTTATCACCAGCACTGATCTCAACAACCCCTGCTCCGGATTGAAAGAGATCAATCTTTACAGCCGCAGATGCTCACAAGGTACTGGAACACATGAAACCTGGTGGCTTTGCAAGTAGTTCTATTGCCTCACCTTCACGTAGCTATCAACAATGTTGCATGGAAGCCGGTCTTCCAGCCACAGATCCACGACGTCGTCAATACTGAGCTCGATCGATTTGTCCCCCTGCCATCCATGCACAGTCTTTCCAGCTAACCGCTGCTTCAGTGCAGCGAGCTCCTGATCTGGGACGTCTTCCTGCTGAAGGGAGATTACGAAAGGCTCCCCAGAGTGCAGAGCTGCAGAAAGCTCAGAGGCACTGCAATGTGCAGGCAGCCGGTGCACTTGTCGCATTTGCTGCGCAGCGCTCTGATTGGGCCTGCTAGGAGTCGTACAAGAATTGTACTCTTCACCTGAGCTGCAAGACTCTGGCCTCAATTGCTGCTTCACCATTTTGGGAGACATCTGCCTTGCATTCATGATTAATGAAGAGGCTGCCAGCTACGTGGAAGACGATCAAGGATGTCTGATGCTCATTCCTAACGCAACTCCCGAAGGAACAAGTTAGCAATGCTCCCAAGCTGCAGGGGAGCTGCAGACTGTTGCTTCAGGTCAAAAGGTTTTAAAAGTTGCACCTGTTACGTTGCACGGCGGGTCAGCAGAAAAGGGAATGCTGAGAAGCACAAGACCCGGGTCCCGAGACCCATACATAAGTCCCGCCCCCCAGCTGGCCAGTAGATTGCAGCCTCTACAGCTGACCGTGTCGCACACCTTGAATTATTGAAGGGCAAGTCTCTTGCAGCAGGGTTCATTCTCTACTTAAGTCTGGCACATCTGTCGCGGCTTGATTTCAAACCTTCGAATAGTCGTTGTGGAGGAGGCCGGAGTGGCACAATAATGTATGTACCTCCTTCTGATTGGCCGGAGTGTCCATTGAAGCTACCTCTGGCCCTGGGCCTCGGGAGTCTGGATCCACCATTGCAAGCCACTTTGATTCTCCGCGCGCGCCACTTATAAACACATGCTCCCACGAACGGCGTGCATCATTCCATAGAAGAGCGGACGGATCTGGTTCCTACGGTGGCAGGGGTGGTTGCCGGCCGAAGTTCCCGTTCCTGCAGTGCGCAACCGGACTCGCTCCATCCAGCTAGCGAGGTAGGTTGTACAGTACTTATATTGTTAAGGCTTCGCTAGCGCTGCCCTCTGCCAGTGCCCCCACTGCCTTCGCTTTCGTCGTACTGCACTGTAATTGAGTTGAGGAGCGTATCCGACAGCTCCTCGTGAGCATCCAACGTCTTGAACAGTGACACATTCACACATTCACACCTGCAGTGACTTCCATACAGAAGTCCAACCTTGTACTAGACTCAGTAAGGACACGGACGAAATTCCGACCTACTTCTGGATTGAAAGGCTTGCTTAAGTTAGACACCAGGCTGCATTAGGGCGTGATCTCGTACGTGATCTGCAATTTTAACTTGCTGCCAAGAGTACAACGATGTAACGATGCTACTGTATCCGGCCACTGCAATGAGCCTGCCAGACCTTGACAAATGGCAGTTCCAAACCTTCGTCCATGGCTTGCTACAAAAATAAAGGACCAACGAAGTAAGGCAAGCTCCTTTGGGAGTGGGGTTTGGACATGATTCTGACATCCCTGAGACCTCCGAAGAGTACTCACGGTGCTTGTCAATGATCAATGAGCAATAGGCATATGGGGGGCATATGTCTTTGTGCAACACCTTGACCTAATCGACAAAGCTGCAGTTGCACTGTATCAACGCTGAAACCAGCGGTCACAAGCTGGCCAGAGCAGCTGCCAGGCATACGCATAAGAACCAGCTGATCGGAGCCCCCAAAGCACTTTGCATGCTAGTCAGTGCCGGTGCTTCTTAGCGGGACATGCTGCTTGACTGCTTCTTTGAGCGACTACATATTGAACGCCACGTCCCTCGAACTATGAGCACAGCTGCAGCCTCCATCTGTGGCGCAAGTCAGGATGAGCGCCGCTCTTGCGGCCTTCACTGTCGTTCTCGCCTTTTCCAGCTTACCCCAGGGCGACGCCAAGTTTGCTAGGAGCCTCAAGCTGAACAGGACTCGGACGGCTCCAGCTGTGACCTTCCTACCAGGAGGATTTGCGCCTCTCAATAGATCCGAATATGAGAACCCCCAAGTGCAGCAGATTGTCAACTTCACGCTGGACGCCATTGCACTGAAGACGGTAAGCACAGCTGAACGACACAGCGCCCTTTGGGGTAGCTTGAAGCTCGGAAACCATGCGAGCAGGCCCTGTCATCGTGCCAAGTACGTGTTAGGCGTTTGGGACAGCTAGGAGCACTTGTGCTCTTAAGCTGTTCAAGGCGAAATGATGAAGCAATGTCGTGGGTTGCAGGTGGTTGGACACTCCGTTAACCCTTTTGAATATACAGTAGTACCTTCTTTGAATCAGTTGGAGCAGCTTTCCAAAGGTCATTCTTGGACCTGCGCTGTATGATCCTTGTGACCGTCGACACTTCCCATAGGCCTGCCTTGCATGGGTTTACAGTTTCTTCTCAACCCGTTCTTTTTGGCCTTCGGATCCCTCATTTATGGATGCTAGGACCGAAACGTCGCAATATTCAATTCAGATAAAGGAACCCATCTGAAAAGCTTCTCAAGTTTAGATTTAAACAAAGAATTTAAGCGGTGACAGCTGATGTGGCTGACGTGGCTTGTGCTCGTTGACATGCCGGAGACAAAATCTGCTCAGACTAATGTACGTAATTACCACACATGGGCACGCAGAAGACATTGTGTCTTTCCTAACTGACTCTTTTGTCCTGCAATCCAGAACCATACTGGCTTCAATCACACTGGCCACGACCTCAGGTTTCACATTCTCTTCATCAAGACACAAGTCGTAGCTGGAATCAACTACGTGCTCCGATTGACAGTAGCAGCAAGGCACTTCAAGCGCGCCTACGAGGCAGAGGTCTTCAAGGCAAGTCACGCCCCTTTTATTATCCCGTTCCAAAGCAACTAGAACTTCACTAACCGTTCGACATGAACGAATAGGAGGTCAAAACAGTACTATTTTCAGTCAGAGGTGCATCAAACTGATGCTGAAACTGATTGGTTTCCGCCTATACAAGAACCTTGAATCAGGGGAGCGATCCAGTTGACCGCCGAACTCGTGTATTAGTCAAGAATAAAAAAGCCGGGGTCAAGACACCATATAGCTGCGAGTGCCCACAACTTGATTCTAAGCAACTGAAATCAGCTGAGGATGCTCCTTCAATGCGCTTCGCATTCTGTTCTGCAAGTGAAACTTTCCTTGTCATTGGTTTAGGAGACACTGTCGAAGGAGAAGACTTTCGCAAGGAGGACAAAAGCGGGGGATTCCGGCTCTCAATAAATTTTGCATGCTTTCGATGTCATCTGTTCAGATTCTTGCTTTGACTTTTCGAGTTGACGTTCACGAGGCCGTCGATTCTGGGTAGCCTCAAAAAGTCCGTTACCGAGAGATTGATTCACGAAGTCTCTCCCCCTGCAGGCTATTGACGGAAACGTCACCCTTACCTATCTGCATCCTCTGAAAAGCGGCCCGGCTCACAACGGTACATCACATAACGTCACCGAGACGGGCCACGCACACAACGTCACAACCAGTGACACACACAACGTCACGGAGACAGGCCACTCCCAGAACAGACGCACGTGCCAATGACGACGGTTCCAGTTATGACGCTACCATTGAACAAGCCGAATGCGTCTCAACCCTGATCGATAAACGCGCGTACAGTATACGGAACGAAATGTATAGGAGAACTGCCGACAGCTCAATAAATGTAGCCGGTGAAACAAGATTTCGTTTCACCGATGTTAACAGATTGCGAAGAGGCCCAAGCAGGGTTTACAAGTCTCGTCCTTTGAGACATATTACCTAGGCTGATTGATGGAACTCAAAGCTTAAGATCGTTCCGAAAAAGCGTGTACGCGACTGCAGCCTGATTGCACAAAATGTATAGGTTGTTATATATACGACTGCATGCATCAACATGCAGGCGCCGCGCATTCAAAGTATACCGTTGCTCGCAAAATCTGGCCTGATCGAGTCCGTCATTGAACTGCCAGGATCGGCGGCCGAGTCGACCCGGCCATTAGCGGAGAATTTAGGACCGATAAATTACTGTGCCGCGCTTGTATGCTATCATACATGATTGATTGCCTTAACTTGAAAGGATCGGGCAAATATATATCGGCTCTGATCAATGATTCATGTGAAGTCAAATTCGCGTTTTAATTAACGCATACGTAGTGCATTCAATAGTATGAAAATGGTTGGCACTCCAATAATTCCGGCCGAAGTCCGAAACTAGATGAGTTCATGATGCGTCGCCCCGCGGACTCACCGGCGGCAGAAATGCATTTGCGCAGCATAAGTTCCATATTAGTATGCCGCCGGGCCTTTTGATACTCAAGTTGAACGTATACGCCGCGGGTATATGCCAAACTTGGACAAACGAGTTATAACGTTTGACCCTACATCTAGATTACATATAAACATTAGTCGGCTGCCGCGCATCATGGTGGCATACGTACTATACACAAGGCTGCATCACCATGACTGCCAGTGCATATGATGTTGCAGCGGACCGCCGCAGTGCGGTCACAGACGAAAGAGACACAGCGGCTATAAGAATAGATGCAGATCCTAAAAAGACCCACAAACCCATAGGCCCAAAGACGCCCCCCACACACTGATATCAAATGCATCAGTTGGAGAGTATGTGGCACTCTGATATGATACCGGCTGTTTTAATCGTGCAACTCAGCATCGAAGCTGATTTGTGACATAGGATTGCAGCACACAATATTAACCCGTATGCTGATTAGAGAAAGCCGACCGAGGAGAGTGTAACACGTTCCGTCCCTTTTGAGCCTTGTCGCCTATGCATTTTGCTGACCTAACAAAACCTCCTTTACCGGACCGCTGTTTTGCGAAACTGATTGCGGCGTTACCTCTGCCCCAGGCTCTGCTAGATCCGGCCAGTCACCCCGGCAGCCCGAACGTATATACAAGCTCTTCTTTCCTGCAAGATGGGAGGATCTGTCATCACAAGACTCATTGTCGGCTTCAGCGCAACAAGTGGCCGCCAAGCGCACTGCATCATCTAGATTTCTATGAAGAGAATATAGTAGCTGTGCAACGTGGCTGCAATAATGGTAAACGTGCGAGTTATGGGAAATCTCTGCCGGCTCGAAGCGTCTGGGCGATCCAGCTCGAAAACGCCCACTCTGATATCGGAGTGCCGGAAACGACCCTCGCTTGACAACCCAATATCCTGTCAGAGCCTGGCCCGAGGTCCCATATGAACCCCCCATGACAGTAACATCAGCAAGCCACGCAAAGCCGCCTGAGTAATCCAAAACGAGAGCGAGGGGAGGCAATTTTACCTGCATAATTCTCGTTCTCTGTTAGCAGCTTTTTGATCCCTTCAAGCACGCCTTCCGACACGGCCCGCGTGACCGTAGGCTGCCACGTGGCGCCCTCTGGTAGGCTGAATCGTACAACGATGTCGCACTTCGTGTAGCCGAGGTGCTGCGGGCCTTTCAAGGAGTCGTCCCTTTTAGAACCTGCACAACGGTTTCGCCCACAATCGGGAATTTACAGAAGGCGAAACAGAAAGATCATTCAGGACGAGAAAGGGCCTCCATGCTGATCGGCGGCTGGCCTCAACGACCTTCGAAAATCCTAAGGTATCGACACTGTGATTGGCTGCTGACGTGGCACTTCGATCCGGGAGTGCTTGAGGCATATCTGCTCGACATCGTGGACTCTTCGCAGGCAAGGGCTTGCGGCAGTATTTACGGCCAAGTTGCAACGAGCAAAAAGGACACAGACGTTAGAAACCAACACTGAATGTGCCGTATGCCACTTTGATGATACAATAAAAGGAGTCTGACCACCGAAGCGCATGGGAGATAAAGTGCAAGACAATTTGGCTTTGAAGACCAGAAAGAAAAGACCAGAGACCAGAAGCCCGCTTTGGCAAAGGCAGTGAACATGTTCAACTTGACCTTCGCGTTGAGCTACTTGGAGACAGCTAACGGTCTGTCGGTCCACAGTGAAAAGTATGGGCTTTTCTCCTTCTTATGGTAATCCAGGCAAGGCCTCCCTGGAACTAACAACGGGTACGACAGCTGCCAAAGCTCGTTTTCGATGCCATTGCGGCCCCTAATGAGTTTGAGCGGTCTCATGTACCTTTCATACGTCCTGGACCCAAGCTTTGGTACGGTCCAGGTTCAATCCTATACCAAAAGGTGCTCCAACAGTCACCGTTCAGTCAAACATCAAACACGTCCTTTTGGTGCCCCGAGCGACAAAGTTGGAGAGAAATAACGACCAGCAGAATCGTCGTTCATTTCGTGCGATGACGCATAGAGCGCACGGAGAAGAAGGGGGAAGTATCAAAGCCCGGCAGGTCCCCGTTTGTAACTGCAAAACGGCAGCGCGGCAGCTCCACAATCGGTGATGATTTGTTCGTACCTGAAGAACTACAATCCAGCCAGACACTGACCCCTCCATGCAAGTGGTTCCACCGCGCGGGATCTGCTGCGGCGCCCTGGCCGCCGCCGATTGTTCCGACTGCACAGCGCACGAACCTGACGGGAAAAATTGCCAACGGTTAATGCGTTGCTCACCTCTGAGTAAGGGAAGTTTATGATATGAGATTGCCGTTTGAAGCTGGCGGCCTTTGGAGAAGAAAAGGCCCATTCCTAATCCGACTTAGGCAATGGGAGGTTCTTTGAAATTGACACCCCTTCGCTGTCGGGTGTGCCTTACCGAAGTATGGCCGAGAGGTATGACCCAGGGCCTTGCTGCGAATAAGGGCTGACCTGGAAGAAAGCCTTGAAAAGCAGAAAGCTCAAACAGACAGAGTAAATGTCCGGGCAATATACAAGACGGCGTAAAACAAATCGCCTGCGGCAAAGCAGTAACCAAGTGTAAAAGGCTCAGAACCTGCAGGGGAAGTGTAGTAACAGGTCCCCCACCACTCGACAACGACTCCAGATACCCTACGTCATACGACTTCGGTTCAAGGGAAAGCCAACCATATTCATCAGCGGAACCGATTGATGCTGTGCCCCTCGTGGTCTTCACTTCGATTGTGTCCCGTCAGATGTAATTCCCGTAATTCCAGCCGTTCAAGCATGGATGTGAGCTTCCTACTGCGTTAACCGGCCTCAAACTGGGATCAAACAAGAGCTGGCGTCTACATTACAAAACTCTGAAATATATTTAGCATGCGAGTACGGCTAAATTTGGACGAGGCAGCCCCCCGAGAAAAGCAAAAGGCCAGTGTCACCGCTTCTTCGCCGGAGTATCGTCACCCACTTTTGTTCGGTTCAGAGGCTTGGAGAAACCTCCACGCTTCTCAAATGCATACGTCCATTTTCCATTCTGGACACTTCAGGGTACTGGGGTGCAAGTTTTCTTAGCAAGTGAAATTGAAGAGCACGCGTGTTAAAACCCACTTGAGACTCTCGAAAAGCTTCTTGCCCTGAATCACTTACGTGCTCAGCTCCCGCACTATTGACGCCTCCGCTTCTGCAACGCCCTCCAGCCCTTCTTCAGCCGCAATGGATGCCAGGCCCTTTCCGGTGGTCTGCTGGATCAGCTTGGCGCTCTGGAAAGGTACGTATCTGTCAGAGGAGAGACTTGTTGCTGAAACAAGGACAGCGGAACGGAGAATACGATTGCTGCTAACCAAGCCTACATAGTTGACCACTTGTGTGTTTGGAAAAGGAAGGTGTTTCAATGACGATGTATTCAGGCCTGAGGTATCCAGATGAGGTCAAGAGGAAACAAACTCTGTAGATAAGAGCTGTCCATCTGAAGTGCTTTATGAGCTGCCATAGGCGCACACTTCCGGGCGGCAGAAAAATTGATCTAGCCAAAGCACATGTTTCAGGATGAGGCTTAGCAGATGGACACTTTAAACCTCAGGAGAATCCTTGGCGATGAAGCTTTCAAAAGTCTCTAAAGAAAGAATTCCTTTGCTCAGAATTGATGTGGAAAGCATGATTGTTTAGTGGAGCAAGTAGGACCTCGCTAACTAACGCCAGACGTGCGATGCTAGGTGGTGTACTGAAACAACAAAGAAGCTCAGGACCTGGCAACAACCTTACCCCAGGACGGGGGCCACTTCCTCCGCCACCGCAGCGTTGCCATCGCCATCGTCACCAACGAGGTACACAGGGACGCCCTTCAACATCTTTCCAACGGTGTCTCCAAGCATCTGCAGAGTATCTCATGGTGAGGTTCATGGGCCTTCAGCACAATTCTAGCAGCTTTTCTGCCCTGTTGTTGAAGGTCTCAGTCGTATCTGACCGCCATATTGTCACGTTCGCAAGTCTCAAAATGTATATCTGAGAAGCATTCTATTCCCCTTTCGGTCAAAGTGGCAGACACTCAGCCAATTAATCCAACCACGCGAACGATCTGTCGCCCATCTCAACACTTTGCACCAAGGGCTCAGTTCATCACAGCACTCAACAAAAGCCCTTGAAAAGCTTCCATAGAACCATCCATAGAGCGTACTGCCAATGTAATGCCACTTTTGAAAAAAGCGCACCTTGAAGTATTCCTTTGCAGTTCGTGCCTCCTTTGTTGGGTTGACCCTATCACTAAGTGGAGCGTCGAAGCCTCTCCCAGAGGTGCTGGCAGCAAATGCCACCACCTGATGCTGACTTGGCTTACTGCGTTTGCCTGCAACAGGCCACATTTTGGTCCCCAACTCATAGGAAAAGTTGACGTTGGTTGTAGAGGGTTTCTGGGGCCACGCAATCTCTGGATTGCTTAGGGGAGCCAGATGTGCAGAATTTGCCCGATGATCGGTGGTGTACATCTGACGCAAGCAGAACAGACTTTCCACTCTGTGGCGTCGTACCGGTGACCATGCCCATCTACATTGAGCACGTTGCAAAGAGTCTCGCAAAGCACTTGCACCTGACTTTGACAGCAGATGTGACTCATTGCCCACAGAAGAGGTCTCCAATCGTCCACATAGAGCCATGACGCCTTATAGGGTTGATACAAATTGGTATGCTCTCCTTCTCAGGCTTCTGCTCGCGCTTATGCGTGTCCACCACTTGAGTGAAGATTCAAGAGCGGAAGCTGCAGTCAGTGCAGAGTATCCTAGGACTCGGAGCAGAGTTGAATTTGTCGGCAGAGAATTGGTTGGGAAGGGGTCGGAGGGCGCGCAAGGGGATCGCTCCTCGCCAAGCACCGACATGCAGCCGTACGCGTGCTTTGATCCACGAATCTGGACCGGGGCACGTGAACCGAGCCAATCACAGCAGCGCACCCCTTTGACATCCATTGACCAGATTCAGTCAGGCCGACGGTTAAGTTGAGGCTTCTCCATTAGCTAGCTAGCGCCTCTACGAGCAGGAGGTCTGAATTGCGCTAGACTTTGACACGCCGGGACATCTAAAGAGTATCGGACCGGGAACGTCCTCTGGTAACTGCAAGTCGGGACCGGCCACCTTCGACGGCAATCCCAGTACGTACCACTGAGGCCTCCGGGCGGGGCTGTCCCCGATTACTCCCGGGCACGACCGGATGACAGGGTGGACCCCTTATGCATAACAGGCCCCCAACTCGCCCGGGCAAGAACAGGGCGATATTATGAATATTATTGCCGAAACCCTGAATTGAGGTACCCTGGGACGGTATCTAGGTACCTGATTTCGCCCCGCGTAAATCGTACGGCAGACCCGGCAGGACCTCGGCGGTACCTATAGGACCTAGGTCTATTTGGAATTCCTCGCTTCAAATTTTCCAGCAGTTTGAAGCTAAGCCCTTATGGATGTGAAAGGACGACCAAACCAGATGGCAATATATAATCGAGTTTGACGATAGGTCCAAAGCAGTACTCTCTGCCCGGGCGTGGTGCAAGTTGAAGGAAGGAAGAAGGCAGTGAACTCTGAAGTTTGAAGCCTGGAAGTAGACCGCCCGGGACCTGGATATCGGGTCTAGTATTACTCAAACTGCGAGTTTCGACTGGTTTGACAAGAGACTCTGCGGAGCGGGCGGGGAAACGATGCAACTCTTTGGAGATGGGTTAAATTTTAACGACCTTACCGGGCACTCGCAACTTCGCCCGCGCTTTTGATTCAAACTTCTCCTTAGGCTTGAGCTCATCTCTCCGCTGGTATATCGGCGATCGCAACCCGTCACGACTCGAGCCTCAAGGGACCCCTTCATCACTGCATGCATGCGGTCAACATGGTTGTCAGAACATTCGGGGAGCACTGAGATGAAGCGCTGCTTTAGTTGCTAGTCCTTCTTCACAGCTCGGGCTGAGCTTGTTGCAAAGGTTCTGCGGTGACCCGTCTTGTTTCTGCAAAGCAAGGTGGCCCTTGACAGAAAGCTGCGTGTGATTGCTTCAAGGTCGCTCGGTCCAGTGGCCACCGCACTCGACGGAGAGCCTTTGGCTTTTCTCGTGTTGCCAACAGACAAGGTACGTGGTTTTGGTGAAGAAGAGACACTGATTTGACGGACCATTGTTGATGGCGCGCCTTTCCCACACCTTTTTTTATAAGTGTGTGCTACTAAGTGGACATTGGAGAAATTTACGAGAACAAACATGTTTGCATAACTTCCCATGCAGTGAATGATTCTCTGATGTTTTCAAAGAGATCTTGTTGCAATCATGTGTTACATCAGTCTTTGCTTGGTGCTCGGACGCGTGGTGGTCCAATAGTCAAAGCCATGGCCCAAAGCACAAACAGACGCTGTCGCTAGTGCACCTATTTCATACTGCAGCTTCTTGCTCTCTGACTCTTTTCTTCAACAAGCATTGCCAAGATCAACAGCATCAATATCTTCTTCTTCCACTTCAACCCTTTCACAACTCGCACTCTTCTCTAACATTGTCCATCACCTCCGCAGGGACACCCCCGACCCAAGCCCATGTTTGGCTGGGGGCGCGGGGGGCAACAGTCCACCCCTAGCAAGATGCCCGGGACACCCAACCGGCCACCAGGCAAGCAGGCCAAGCAGCCTCCGGCGTCGCAAACCCCTGCTGTCGCACAGCCTCTGCGCCTGCTGTACTGTGACGACAGCGGGAAGTTCGTGGTGGAGCCTGCTGCCATCAGAGCGCTGCAAGCGGTGAAGGGCCCGGTGGGAGTGGTGGCGGTCTGTGGGCGGGCGAGGCAGGGGAAATCATTCATCCTCAATCAGGTGAGGTGAAGAATAGATGATACTTGGAATCATGCTGGTGCCAAGTTGGCGCCCACCTGAGCGAATAGACACGCTTTGCCTCGTGACAAGCTTTATCTCGCAACCGTTCTGTGTTCTCCGCTTGCTGAAACGGATTTGGCAAAGCTTCCTACTCTTTGGCAAATGGTGGCGGTTGTCATGATGAGGATTATTCCGATCGGAGGCGTTTCTTCAGATCGTGGGGCACAAGGTGCAGCACCCATTGAGATGTCATCGATAATCCACTCTGAGGAGAGCTATTGCAGTGGTATAGTAAAACAGACCTCCTTCTTCGCCGTTCCCCCCAGTTGCTGGGCCGCACGTCGGGCTTTGCCGTTGCTCCTACGCACCGGCCATGCACCAAGGGCCTGTGGATGTGGAGCCAGCCGGTGGCACGCACTGCGGCGGACGGGAGCACGTACCACCTTGTTCTGCTGGACAGCGAGGGCATTGATGCATATGACCAGACGGGGACATACAGCGTGCAGATCTTCAGCCTGGCGGTGCTGCTCTCATCAATGTTCGTCTACAACCAGGTCAGGCAGCAGCCCATCCTGATGCCCTATGTGCTCTTCATTCTTGGTTTCTGATGCCAGTTCCTTCGCTTCAAATGCTGTCGTTGTGGTTGCCAAGACGCCGTGTCAAACACTTGTCAAACGCTCGAACTCACCACGGAGTTCTGGTGAATCTGATCTGGAAGTGGTGGCAGAGAACTTATTTTGAACTATTGGGGCGCAAAAAGCACATTGGAAGAAGTAGTGATACGAGGAACACAGAATGGTTCAGGTCGATGTGTAGGCGCTTCACTCTTTTCGCACGTCCAACTTTGCACCGACTGGGAATCAGCTGGGGAGCAGCTTCTTATGCACAAGGGTGATTCTCAAACTTGAGTGCGTCCCCCGTAATTTGTAAACTGAGCTTGCCGACTGTTTTCCAGATGGGCGGTATCGATGAGGCCGCACTGGACCGCCTCTCGCTGGTCACGGAGATGACGCACCACATCCGAGTCAAGGCCGCAGGAGGGGACGCCGATCCTGCAGAACTTGGCCCCTTCTCCCCCTCCTTCCTGTGGCTGCTGCGGGACTTCTACTTGGACCTGTCGGAAGATGGCCGAGCCATCACGCCGCGCGACTACCTCGAGAGTGCGCTGCAGCCGACGCCAGGGAACAGCAAGGCTGTGCATGCAAAGAACCAGGTGGGCCTTTTCAGGGGTTCGGAGTGGCAAATTTAACAAACTTTGAGGGTCCACTAGCCATCTTCTGGCTGAATTTGGCTCACGTTCGATGTGGGGAGATTGCAAACTTAGCCAGCCTAGCTTAAGTTTGGGTCATGGGCCCAGCTCAGAGTGAAGCATCAGTGCAGGGCTTCCTGGTCAGGATGCTCAAAGAAAGGTTGAAAGGCACAAAATAAAGCTAAACATGTTCCCAGAACATCTTGCACTGGGTGTTTCAAAAAGCCAACACATTTATCGACGGGGTTGCTCTGAATTGGACGACGAATGTTTGAACAATTCATCAAGAGTAGCGTGCCAACTTTGAAGTCATACAGTTGCCGCCATACAGGAACGAACGTTGGCCGCTCGTGCGAGGTTGTGCTTTCGAATTCTTGCCAACATGTAATCACAGTCTGTCGCCTGCTCGTGCCTGCCGCTATTTTTTCTCTCTGTCCAAACACTCCATCTCTTGCACCCCGTCCTACATCCAACCGTGCAATTGCGCGCTTTCTTGCACGCACGGCACCTGCTCGCGTTTGTTCTCACTCTAAACTTGTCAGACTCCCTTCATTCCGGTACCTTTCTTCTTCCATTGATGCATCACTCTTCTTCTCCACAGATCCGCGAGTCCATCCGCGCACTCTTTCCTCGCCGCGACTGCTTCACGCTCGTGCGCCCCGTGCACGACGAGCAGCAGCTGCAGCGCCTCGACTCCCTTCCCCCGGGCGTCCTTCGACCCGAGTTCCAGGCGGGTCTGGAGGCGCTGACGTCACTCATCTTCGAGAAGACGCGGCCGAAGCAGATGGAGGGCGCCATGCTGACGGGGCCCATGCTGGCGGCGCTCGCGCAGTCGTTCGTGGGGGCGATTAACGAGGGGGCTGTGCCCACAATTGCGACAGCATGGCAGGTGTGTTCACAACGCATCTCTGGATCTCAAATATGTTCTCACTGGCTGACTCTCTAGGATTTGTGGTTTCTTGGCTTGGGGGGATTATTCAAGAGTTTGTGTGAGTACGTGAGTTTCAAGTGTAAAACGTTTGGCTTGAGCATTCTCTGGATCAATCACATTCAACCACGAACATAATACTCGGCAGTATGTTGAGGAGTTGGAGCTCCTCCGCTTGAAGGCTCCCAACGGATGGAGCCACCTCGAACCACCGACCGTCACGCACCCCACCGTTTGCCTGATCCCGCTTCATCTAAGTTGTCGACGCCCCCCGTGTGCAGAGTGTTGCCGAGGGGGAGTGCCGGCGCGCCTACGACTCCGCGCTCGCCGCATACTCTACCTCTTTCGACCGGAGCACTCCCCCGGAGGAGGGACCCCTGGCGGCCGCTCACAGCGCCGCAGTCGACGCAGCGCTCGGTGCATTCTCCAGGGAGGCCGTGGGCAGCGCTGAGGTGCGGCAACCGTTCGAGACGAGGCTGAGGGCGGAGCTGGGGAAGCAGTTTGAGGTGAGATGAGCCTTGGAAGCCTGAGTTTAGCCTTCGTTTCCAGTTTTGACTATCCAATCGAGCAGACCCTGACTTTTTGGACGAGACTGGGTGACCTTTATTCAGGAGACCTCAAGGTGGATTCAGTATCGCCGGTTGAAAATTAGCAAAGATTCAACGTTGACACGTTCTGACAGGTTCGGACAATATCATTCGAAAATCCGATCGAAATTTTGACGAACCGTGCTTCACGCGACCAAACGCTTCGACGAAGTGAGAGGGTGTTGGAAGCCTCAGCCAGAAGCCAAACTTTCTTTGCTTCAAGTGAACAGCCAATCCTTTGCTTCAAGTCCGAGTCTAATATCTTTTGGACCCTTTCTCTTGTCCGGGCGCGTCCAGGTGGAGGCGTAGCTGGTCTGCACACGAACGAGAAGCATCTAAGCGAAATCCTTTGACCTGGTTTTGATCAAGTCCTTTGCTCTCGTCCGACTCTAATGTTCTCAACAAATCCTCCGTCCAGGAGTACCGGGGGCGTGTTCTGGTGGAAGCGGAGCTGGCGTGCACGCGCGCCATAAGCGCACTCGACGCGCGCCTTGCCGCGGCCGCGGGCGCGCCGGGGGCACGGCTCGAGCAGGTCGTAGCAGCGCTGGCGGCAGCGCTGCAGGAGTACGACCGGGCGGCGGCGGGGCCGGGGAAGGCGCAAGCGGTGGTGACATATTTGCAGGAGAGGTGAGCGATGGTGGGAAAGTAAAACGACGCTGGCGCATTCATACGGTTCACGGCTGTCGACTCTCGTGATGAATGTGCAGACAGTCGCAAGGAAAGCCCTAGAAGCACCTTTCAGCGGAAGGAATGCGTCGACGTATTTGTGACGGGTCGTTCGGAAAGATGCGTTCGTGAGATGGTTCATTGACGAAGTAACTGCTGTTAGGGCTTGTTGTAGGTTGCACTCGAGCTCGCATAAGGCGTTGAGTGATGACGACGTTGATATGTTGATCGGCCGGGCCACTGGTCTAAACGTGGCTGAGACGGTCTGAACGTCTTGCGTCAGCCGACGACCAATCTGTTTCGTCCGATTGCAGTTTGGCCCGAGGACCTCTGCATCGGGTGGTCGAGCAAGAGCGTGCCGCGGCAACGGATGCATACAAGGCACTGGAGGCGCAGCTGCGGAGCGTGACGTCAGCACGTGACGCGGCGGAGAAGGAGGCGGCGGCGAACGCCGGGACGGCGGAAGACGCGAGGAGGCAGTGGTGGGAAATCTAAGTTTCATGTACCTTTCTCTTTTCCGTCTAAGGCTGCGGTTCCAGGGGGAGCCTAGAGTTACCGGACAGGAGGCCTGCACATGATCGCGTGTATACGAGCAGCAAGCAATCTTACCCTGAAATAACTTTGGTGTGGTGCCGCCCGCTATCTTTGTCATCGCCGGCTAGGGTTCTCAGCCGACGGTCCCTGCTCCTGCCCTTCTACTCTACAAGATTTCGACCTCGTCATTTCCCCGGGTTTTTGACATCACTGGACCACTCCCGGGGGGCTTTTGGGTCTTCCTGTCTTCTAAGCGGCTCAATTTCGCGGAACGCCGTGGAATTATCTTCTCGGCTGGCTAGCTTGATAACGAAAGTTATTGGTCTAGGGATGCTGAGGCGAGCGCGCGCCGCGAGGCGGAGGCCCGAGCTGCAGCGGCTCTGGAGCGCGCGCACAAGGAGGCGCGCGAGCGTGAGGAGCGCCAGGCGACGGGTCACCACCAGACACTGGCCGGGAAGGTACGGCGGTCGTGAGGCCCAGTCATGACGCTATAAACAGTTAATCGCTTCTGGAACCGCACGCATCCCTTCGTTTGCTTGTGGCACCGTTTATCGTACCACGAGCCAGCAAAGGTTCACCATTTATCAGATGCAAAAGTGCACGCCCTGACTTTCAGATATTCTCAGTTCTTCTGCGCTTGAACAATAAAAAAGCTTTCATTGCGTGTGGCGCAAGGAGAATGCCGGCTTTCCATTTTAAAAGCTGCCGAGGAATCGTCCAGTCCGTACGTTTCCCGCGCTCTCAAGGCGGCGCTTTCTGAAGCCTGATCTATCTTGATCGCACCCTGTCATGAGGGGAGCTTGTTGTCGCGGCCTCACGAGAAGGACGTCTTATGCTTGTGCCTGGGGCGCGAAGCTCGCCCTTGACTTCCCAGCAAAGCGGACCCTGAATTCTGCGTGCTTGTGACGCAGGAGAGCGAGCTGCGAAGTGCAAACGCGCGGCTGCGGGAAAAGGAGGGAGAGGTTGCCAGCCTGGCAGCGCAGCTCAAGGTCAGCACTGCATCCATCTTCCCAGTGTCAGCGTTCCTTGCTCCGCTCCCCGAATCGCATTCCGATGTCCGCAGTCTGCACCCCGCGTCCTAGTGCTTTCACAGAAATTTGACGAAGGGGAAAATATTTGAAAAGGAGAAGGGGGTTGACTCTGACGGTTGCCTTACCGGCGCCGAGCACGGGTTGTACGCCTGATCAGAATAATCTTGGATGAACATCGTGTGCAAGTTTTGCACACATTGCCGACCATCGCCTTTTTGGCGTTTCTGTTACGAGTTAAAACCAGACCTGGCTACTCCATGAGTTGCTCAAGGATGCAAGATTCGCACCCTGCCGGTAGCAACAACTTGTGCAAACGCTAGTTGTCTTCAGCACGGGGCGACTCGCCATCAGTTCTGAACTCCTTGGCGTTCTTTCTTTGTGCTCCAGGGGTTAGAGGGCGACGTCCGGCGGCTGGAGACCAGTTTAGCCTCGCGCGAGCGGTCTAGCGGGCAAGCGCTCGACGAAGCGCGGCAGCGGGCAGCGCAACTGGCGGCGGAAAAGGCGGAGGCGGAGGGCGCACGCGCGGCCGCGGAGAGCGGCTTGCGGCGGGCGCGCGACGACGCTGCGCGGCTCGAGGAGACGGTCCGCGCGCTAGAGGGGGATAAGGCACGGCTCGTGCAGGAGAAGCAGGACGCACAGGTGCGGGGAAGCGGCCTATGGTTCTTTCTTTGCGAAGGACGACCTTAGAAGCTGGTTTTCTGTCGGCTGCTGAACGGGGGCCCTTTCTTATCTTTTGCTTCCTGTCTTGGTCTGAAAAGCGATTTCCGACATTGCGTTGTGTCTACGGCAGCATGTCGCGTGGTTGAAAACGCCGCAAAAGTTGTAAGTGGTTAGGCGTTTTTCTTTCTCGCCAGGTTTGAATCCTCTATAACAGTCCATATGAACGCCGATCGTGGGATTGAGCGTCGTCATTAGCGTTCTTCGCTTTTCCGAAACGCAGTTTTCTCTTCGACTGCGTCCGGCGATCCTTGGGCACGGCGACAGGAAAGGGTCACAGTCATAGAGCTCACGTTCTGCTGCTGACTGCGCAGGACTCGTTGGCGGCTTCGGAGGCGGCCGAGCGGGCCTCCGCGCAGCGCTTGTCGGAGATGAAGAAGGACATGGAGGCGCTAGCGGCGCGGGGGCAGGGGGTGCAACGCACGGCCGCCAGAGTCGCGGAAGTGGAGCAACAACTGCAGGTGCGGAGCCCGCGGAGGGTAAAATATTGGCATCTGCTTTTCAGGGTTCGTGGTCTTGAAATCGGGTTTCTGTAATATTATCCGGCTCTGGTCTTGCTATTGTAATGACGTAGTGCTTTTGGAATCTTGAATCGTTAAAACTGCACGGCCGCCAAAGTCGCGAAAGGGGAGCAACACCTGCAGGTGGGGATCGCAGGGGTGCTAGAGTCTTGGAATACTGGTTACCAGGAGTTGTGATTGAAAAGAAGTGGGGTTGCGGTGCTGGTTTCTCCTGGTTATTTTGTTTCTGGATTGCTCCCGAAGTCAAAATTAGAACCGTAGTGCACCGACGCCAGAGGTAAGGGAAATGAGCAAGAACTGTTCGGAACCCTAGAGCTTTGCAGTTTGGTTAAGTGTTTTGGGTGCCCGGTTTCGTGGTTCCAGAGGACTAGGTATTGGTGCTTGGATTCCGGGTTCAGGCTCGGTTCACTCAAGTCGAAGTGTTCCCATGATTGCTTTAGACAAGCGCTGATTTGACAAAGACGCGTTCGTCACTCCTACCTACCTTCGGTCACTATTCAGGCCTTGCCCGCATCAGTATCGACTTCCTGGAGTCTCATGCAAGATGATTTAGCCTGTGCTTTTGCCTAGCAGGCTGCTCGGCAGGCATCCTCACTCCTAACCAAGCCTGATTCACTGGCATCCCAACTCTCAACCAAGCTCGTTTCACAGGTGTCCTTATTCTCAACCAAGCTCGTTTCGTATCCAGGACTCACGCGCCAGTGTCACTCGCCTCGAACTCGAAGCGCAGCGGCTGCGCGCGGACGTGGCGCGGCTGCAGGAGGAGCAGCGCGCGCGGGAAGCCGAGCAACTCGACCTGAACGCCCGGCTGGGTGCCGCCACGCAGGCGCGGGCCGCGCTCGAACAGCAGGTGCAGGTGAGGGGAACGAGGGGGTATTGAAAGACGTGAAGGGGAAAGAATTCTGGAGCCCGTACGTTTGAGACAAATCCGAAGGCTTTGTAGTATCTTCGCAAGCAACGTCGACCGAAGATTTCTGCTAATAAATACACATCCCAACGAGTAAGCAATCTAATCAGAATTATGTTTAAGAAGGGAAGGGGATGAAGGTGGGCTGCTTCGCCGTCTTCTGTTGCCACACTGTTGCACGTGGTGTGCGCGATTTTATGACGACGTTTTAGCTGGTTCATGTCTAGCAGATGACCATCTTCAGAATGTGCTCCAATGCTGACAAAATTTCGTAATCAGCAGACGCTGTTTGTTGCCCTTGCCGTGCTTGGAACAAGCAATATATGACGGAGAAGCTTCTGTTAGTTACCGATACCGGGCAGCTACATCGCCAAGGCAATGTTTCTTTAAAGCGGAGGACGTAGCGAGGCTCATCCTTGCCTGTCACGCTTGCGCGCAGACCTTGACGGCTGAACGGCAGGTTTTGGACGAGCGGATTGCGCGTCACGGGCGAGAGGCGGCGCAGGCGCAGGCGAACGGGGCCGCTGTAGGAGGGGGGCCAATGGACGTGGACATGGAGACCCCCGAAGTGCCGCGAAAACGCGCGCGCACTGAAGCAGGTGGGTGATCTGCTTCGCTGCTGAATGACACGGCTACAGAGTATCGTCAGAGGGGAGCGAAAATGGTAATCGGTCTTAGAGTGTGTGAAACCGGTTGTCATCGAAAGCTGGAAAGGGAAGGCTCGGTTTAAGAGCGGCTAGGGCGGGGTCTAGGTGCGCTAGTCAAACCAGACGCGAACGAGACTCCTTTCGCATTTGGTTTCGCAATAAGCAAGCGTTGCCAGGTTTTCTACCGGGCCTCCCCGTTTTTGGGGAGTATAATACGCTTGTACTGTGACATACCGGTCGCTTTTGTAACCTGCAGCCGGAGGGCCCGCGCCGGCAGCCGCAGTCGCCGCGAAGGGCGGGGGCGATCCCATCAAGAAGACGGTCGCCCAACTGAAGATGGAGCTGACGGCGGCGGGGTATGCCACCGAGATTCTGGCGGTCAAGAACATTAGCAAAAAGGATCTGGTGAAATTGTACCAAGAGAAGGGGCTCGGGGGCTAGGTTGTTGTCAGGACCGTTGGCAAGAGCCTGATTTTGCGATGATCTGCCGTGATGTTTTTGATGACTGTGAAGTTGCACGCGCTTGACTGAGTCGCTGATTGAGTGAGCAGATAGACTCGTGGCTTGCAGAGGCCCAGTCTTAGCTGGCATCAATGAAAAAGCCACATCCTGGTTCTCAAGTGATGGAATTTGATTGGCGAGCTGCTTATGTGGACTGCACACAGAGATGAACGGTTACAAGCGGCTCAAAACTTGGTGACTCGGATCAGCAGATAGTATGGAAGTGGTTCGTCAGTTAACCTTCACAGGTCATTTGCACAATGACCCCTCGATCCTGAGGAATTACGTACGTGGTTTCATTACTTCGAATTAATGCCTCGCAATCTTGGGACTGCGTTCCCTGCCAATCAAAATTCACGGCAACTATGAATCTGCTGACGCCACCATCCGGTGATTGGGGTGGTTTGGCCTCATTAAGAGATGCTTGCACAATCATGACATGTGATACTGACAATGAAATTCGATAGGGAAGCCGCCATGTGCGATAGCAGCGTCCGCCATCCGGTGGAAATGGCAGCGCGGCCCGCGGACTGATATGATATGTACAACGATCATTCGGATTGTTTTATAAACAGCTCAACGAAACGGATCTCGATATATCCTGGCGCGGCTGCAATAATTCGAGTGAGCTAGATAGGCGCGCCGCCCTGGCGGTGCACCGCAACGGTGCAACGCGTTGCGTCGACCCCGGATCTTTCAATCACACATGTGTCACAGTGACGGGCCCGCCCTGGTCTGCATGCGTCGTGCGTGCCAAGGACGTATACTTACGTCGTCCCGCTCACCCGCTTCACTCAATAAAATTTGGAGCTGCAGGTGACTTTAATTGAGTAAGGCTGCATGGTCGATCAAGTCTTATTTTGATGATATACGTACAACTCTTCGCTCTTCAAATCCACAGTCTTACAGTACGGTAGTAGCTCTTTGATTGATAGTGTGCGCTCGGAAAGCATGGACCATGACAATGAACTATACTCTTGTTGAGCCTTCCGACAAGCCTTCGTTGGCTATATGTAGTATGTAGTCAGGCCCAAGATTCACAATGCTTGCATGCCAGCATCGACCCGACCAACTGAAGTAGCCAACGTTAATTGGACATTGATGTATACCATACTTAACTTTCAAAAGAGGATAATGATTTACGTGTTCTTGCAGACCCAGAGTCGGACAGACCCTTGATTCTAAATGACTCAAAACAACCAGATCTGAGTACGAGGAAAGCGGCTCCCCCAGGTGCCGCCGGACCCTCTGTACGTGCAGATGGACATCATACGCCATGCCATATCAAGCCCAATACGCGATTGCCGACATGCAGCCAAGCCCCGCCACAAGCGCGCCGTAGCTGCACCAGAGCGTCTTTCGGCTCTTGAGCATGGTCTCGCTAAAGAAGTCGTGGGCGATAAGGTCCACGGTCGCCATGTATACCAAAATGCCGGCAGTCACCGAGTTGAATATGCCTTCCGTGATGAGGGACGAAGCGGACAGGTCGTTGTAAGAGGACCTGCAGTCGAAGCGAGCCATTGGGTGAGACCGATCACCCTGATGCGCACGAACGAAGATGCAGATGGAACGTTGTGTTACTTGGAGTTGGGGTTGCTGACCTTGGACTGAGACGGCAACGAAACTCATCCCGTGTGCAAATGTTGGAAGTCTGGTACGTCCAAGTTTACTCGATGTGAGAGCTTAACAACAGTTTGATGAAAGGCAGACTTTTTGGACTTTTCGGAGAACTTGTTTATGGACCACGGTCAACTGCTGAGTACGGTTCTGTTAGCACTGGTGAGTGTGGTGAGCGAACATCAACTTAACCAACTGCATAAGCCAGACTAATCCTGTTCTATGTACGGCAAGAAGAGATAGAGAGTTGTGCAGTTGCTTCTCTTACGATTGGCAAGGAGATCCCACGTGAGAGGGTCCCTTGACTTCCTTCAACGTAGGGCGCTGGATCGAATCTGACTGCCTTCACCAAAACCTTCGGAAGCTGGTCGCACTCCATTTTACATTTCCAAAGAAAGTTCGCAGTCAAACGGTTGGACGGTTACAGAAAGCCGCAAAAGGGATGCAAAAAGGGATTCCATGCCTACCTGATCGCAAGCCCCAGAGCAATCCCAAAGGGTGTCGTGATCGCGAACAGCCCTCCGAACAACAGAGTGGTCGTAAGGCTGTACGCTGCCTCTACGATGCAGCTGCCAAGTGCAATCCCTTCGAAGATCTGGTGGAAAATGAGGGCGACCAGTAGAGTCGTGACGGTGCACTTGTTGGTGCTAGTTCCCTGGCCGAGCCCGACAAGGACTGAGTGCGTCACGATGCCAATCTCGAGGACCTGTCAAAGACGAGTGCCGACAGTATAAGACTTTGGTTCATAAGTTTTTAGAGCGTCGGAGACCTTGCGTTCCAAGAGCTTCGGGGATCGCAGATCCTACGGTTTGAGGTTTCAGAGATACTTAGGAAGAAGTTCGGAGATTGGTCAACGCAAGGGGTGGCCGATTTAGTAGGTTTGGAAGTCGAACCAAGACGGATGTGGCATGGTGGAGCTTCAATGGAAGGGCGACCTTTCACAAGTCCCGCTGTCTGGTGCTTGATCGGCACTGGCCTTAAGGGTTGCTATTGAGAAGACTCTGAGAAGACTTTGGTCATGGTCGAGGGTTTGTGCCCAGGGTCCCCCAAAAAGGGACCGTCCCTCTGGTCAATGTGTCAAAGCTAGCAGCTACCTGCTAATTCTGACTTTCCTTGGTTCTAAAGTGGGCCGTTGGAAGGAGATTAGAAACAGACAAATGAGCCTTGGGCTTCGTTGGTAGGAACTTTGACTTCACATTGGAAATCGTTCCATTCCTGGGAAAGTTTGGCTTTCAACGTTATGCAGTTTCCTGGCCTCTAACGTTAGCAGAGACTCCGTTTGCCTTGAGAGCCTGGTGTGCAGAACTCTTTCGGACTCAATACAAGAAAATTACCACCAAGATCAAAGGGTGAAGAAGCAACGTGACCAGATAACAAACCCCGCAAGCAAACAGCAAGGATGTTTGTGTGAAGTGCCCACAAACAAGCTGTCGTGAGGGAAGTGTCATGGGATGAAGCAAGCAGACAATAGACCTCACCTCAGCAATTACTCGTTTCCGCCGAAGCGCCTTTGCTGCGGCGGCCTCCTCTTTAGTCCACCCCCTCTCATCAACTGCCACCTGTTCGAAGATGCCATCGGTTGGCTCAGCGCTAACCACCGCTGCTTGCTTCTCCGTGGACTGTCCCGCCTCATGGTGGTGCGCTTTGGCGAGAATGTTTAGGGACTCGTTACCGGTGATCAGTTCGTGGAAACTGACGGTTAACAATTCAAGTGCGAGGCTGCCAACTACTCCAAGGGCGGCAATGAAGAAGGCCCACGGAAATTTGTGCCAGGTGTCACTTAGGCACTCGCTTTGGAGCTTCTCAACGGCGTCAAAGAGGACGTGCGTGAAGGCGAGCCCAAGGACGATCCCGGAGGAGAAGCATTTTCCTGTATGAGAAGAAGGTCCAGTCAATTTAATTCGAAGCTGGGACAGTAGAACCGATTGCGTCTACTTTGGACTATTTGATTTTGTCATCAAGCCTTTAGGAATGCTGGGTACATGGGTCCGATAACCTTTACAAGGGTCATGGACATAAACCCCAGAAGCGGTCACCATTACAGAGGTGCTATACTCCGTGCAGCAACTAGGCAGTGTGGAGGCGACTCTTGTATCTTGATCAAAACTTAGTGGTGGAATACGCATACCCTCAGATCTGATCCACGCCCGAATTTCTCCCCCCAGTCATCATTTGAATGTTTTCTATCTAGGGCGCTATCTAAGAGAGTTGCATGACATTCAATACTCATGACTTCCGAGAAGGAAACACAGCAATTGCTCTACGTCGCTCACCAACAATGAACACGAAGCTCCCAGGTTGGCAGCTCTTGAGGCACTTCTTCCCAAAGAGCGGCAAGAACACGCCAATAGCGCTCGCTACCAAAATGACAAAGATTGATACAATGCTGAGGACTTTTGCTTGGTAGGGGTCATAGCAGGTGCCTTCCTCTTCTTCAGCGACAGCGCACGCATCTACTACGGCAGCTGCGACGCCCATCATGGTGGTGTTTGCACTACTCTCTGCCATTTCTAGTTCTGCTGGTGGGTGGACAAACGGCGGTGCAAGCGGCAGTGCCAAAGAGCTGAAGATTCGCGGAAAGACTCTCTGCACTTCTATGCCACTTGCCAAGGATTGGTTGAGGATCTGCTTCAAGATGGTTACAGCTGCTCCGAAAAATGGGTTTAGTGATTCTTCAAACATGTCTATAGTTGGTATGACTTCAGATACGTTAATCACACACACCAATCTAGGTGTTAAAGCATCAAAGATCCGAGGGTGTACGAGTTGAGAGTCAACCCCAGACTAACTGCAAGAACCTACCATAAGTAAGGTGCCTTGCAGATGCGCTATATGACTTGCTGATTGACAGCATTACAGTTGGATTCGCTCAGGTGACTTCCTGATCAGCTCAGCGTGCTAGATCTCACGGCATTACACCCTTGCATATGCATCCTCATTGAGCTGGCAAGAGCTCGCGTCTTTTCTACCGTATACACGCTGAGAGTCAGCGAGAAGCTGGGAGCCACTCCATGATTAGCTCATGGCTGTCACATACGGTACTGCACCTGAAGTTGCAGTCTGCGGCAATTCAATTGCAGAAGCGCGGAATGTCACATGGTTGCTTTATCGACGGTCGCTGAACGCAAGACATTTCATCGGACGGTAGAACCGTCCGTGCGCCGACCGGATTACGACAGGCTGCCCACATGCAATGATGCACAGCGAAACTGCCGGCTCTGTTTGGTATGCGCGTCACAATCGCGCACGAACCTTCCTTGCCAGCCCGGGCCGCGGCCGGCGGGCGCCGGTGTACAGCCGGCCGCGAATCGCGGGCTGCTCGCGCTGAGTATCCACCCCGTGCGGTACCCTTGATGAGACTCTTGTACCGTCGGATAAGAATTTGATCTTATCGGACGGTGTGTGTAAGTGAGACAGAACTTTCTTGATTTGGCACTTTCATTGGCCGATGCATGGGTTCGTTTCGAGCGAGCCAATGAGAAGCTGCCATTCACTTCCCCGATTTCCGGGTAAATAAATACTGACTGCGACCACCGGAATCTCTCCGTGCTCAGTCAGTTCGATAAAAGGCCTTCCAAGCCAGCAGTCAAGCATCAGCAATTGCGTTCATCGTTCTCGCTCTCCTTCTAGAATCTACCAGCTCCCCGTCACCTTCCATCATCCAGCAAAGATGTCGGGCAGAGGCAAGGGAGGCAAGGGTCTGGGCAAGGGCGGAGCCAAGCGCCACCGCAAGGTTCTCAGGGATAACATCCAGGGCATCACCAAGCCCGCCATCAGGCGTCTGGCAAGAAGGGGTGGAGTCAAGCGCATCAGCGGTCTCATCTATGAGGAGACCCGCGGCGTCCTCAAGGTTTTCCTGGAGAACGTCATCCGTGATGCGGTCACCTACACGGAGCATGCTCGCCGCAAGACAGTCACAGCGTAAGTCTACAAAGGACTCCGCTGCAGCTGTTGAACGAGCCTCTCTGCAGAGGCTAATGTAACGATTCTGTGTACTGGCAGCTGTTGTCTTCAAGTGCTCAGTTTGCAACTGGAACCTTTTGCAATCTGGCAATGTGGCACTTGGTGAGTTTTTGAAGAGGCTCGTTATGATCACTCCCCTCAGTCTTCTCCCAGTACACCAGTCTCACATAAACCCTCTTCTCTTGCAGGTTCGATGTTGTATATGCCCTGAAGAGGCAGGGGAGGACCCTGTATGGTTTCGGGGGTTAAGCGGTGTCGTCGCTGCACCGGGAAGGGAGGTGTTTCTCATCAACAACCATCCCAGCCAACCAAACTGGTGTTTTCTAACACCACCTCCTTTCAGAAGCTTATCCAACTGTGTGGTTTCGTGATGGGACATTATGATCTTATATTGAAGGATGCTATAGCCAGCAAGGTAGCACCTTGCGCATAGGCCTGGGCAGGATTTGTCTGTAGAATGTGCTTGGGGGGCAACCTGCTTCAATGGAAACTTGTTTCGATGCAAGGAAAGGATGGTTGTGTAAAGCAAAGATCCTCCTTGCCATGTCCGCAGCTTCTGAGTTCATTTATCGTTCCAGAGCACAATCAAGCGGGAAGTAGGACCTGACCCAGGCTAGGCCGCTAGGTAGGACAAAGTTGAGAGAGCTAGTGGCATGCGCTCTTTTGGCGGAAGTTAGAAAGCCAAGTCTTACTTACTTCAGTGGAGTGCTTTAAACTTGCAAAGCTTGAGGCATGCAATCATCGGCACTATGTGTAGCGGCACACTGACTTTTGCTCTTGTCGTCAAGCCCCTCCTTCGAAGTCAACAATAATAATATAAGCAAGTTGCCAATCTGTTGCGCAAATTGGACAAGTTCTTCAAGGTGACAGGCATCTGGAGTCTTTGATTGCTTTCTCAACCTCTCCTTGGACTTAGATGCATAGACATTTCCAATGCAGCAGGACAGTGACTTCTTCGTGCGAGGCAAGCTGTACCACTTCTTTGAAGAGCGCTAGTGTGATACTTGCGTACTCTATCGACAAAACTACAGATTTTCTTTGTGGTATGGTACGTACTCTGCTGCTCACCAACAACTTCCCCAAGCCTCAAGAACCCCAAGTATGTACTCTTCGGTCAAACTGGGCAGCAATGCTTGCCCCTGTCACTCCAAATCAAAGAATCTGGTAGAAAGTGAAGCTTGCCGAAATTGAAACAGAAGAACTTGTCTACCACTGTCGCACGGCAGCAGTTTGACGTTGCACCGAACCAGAGCAGAGGACCAAGTGCAGACAATTGTGCCAAAACACCATGCTCGTACAACGCGCTGAGGCGCTCCACTTTCATGGGAAACGATTAAAACCTCGATCTGCGCCGCTGCGAAGTTCTTTGCAGCAAGGTGCTGGATTGGATCATGCATGGAACGGTGCATTGCAGTGCCGTTTATACTCATACGTTCAATCGCCCAGCCAAGCATTGCAATGCATGGCCGGGCGGTTGAATGTATGAGTATAGGTGAACTGAGGTGGCTCGAATAGTATTTTCAAGTTGGCCGGGTTGCAATAATTGTGGTTGCTTCTACGAGCTTTGATTTACAACGGTCACGATAACGTTGAATGCTATTATTCCATGATAACCTGCGTCGAAGCTTCGAAAGGTTCAAAGCTTTTAGAACACTGAAAAGCTATATTTTGATACACGGCCTAGATCGTCCGGCTGGCATGCATGCTTGCTAACACGTGCGCGGCTTAAAAACATTATATGATTGTCCGATCACATGCACGTGAAGGCAATCAGTGACCATGTGGCAAGCTAGCACTGAATGCCGCATGCCGCCCATGTGCCAACTCCGGTCATGTGCTATAGGTAATTAGTGGAACGCGGTGTACCCATGATCGGGTTCGACAAAGTTTAACATATGAAGCATGATAGGTGTGGGTGGAGAGACCTGGCATGCGGAGCCAGCCCACAACACGCTGTCTCAATCGTAATTCTGGCAATCAAATGAATCCAGCCGCTCAGCATGAGAACCTCAGTGCTATACATCGTACGGTCCACAATCAGGAAACGCCCGGCCTGGACTGGTTTGACTCAAGGGCCTGACATCTATATAGCCAACAGCTAGTTGACTGTGCACAACGTAGCTGGCAGAACCGCACTGATGCAAGTTTTGTGGTGACAACTGAATTAACCAGGCGGCCCGGAAAGGAAATGTACGTCTCCACAATGGCGGAGACGACCGCAAAGCTTCTCGAACGGACATTATCTAGCTGCTCTGACGTTGTCCCTAGGTTGTCCAACCCAAACTGCATTCTCAATGTTTGACAAAGGCTCGCATGCCAACTTGTACTGCTAAATCGATCTACAAACAACTCCACTTCAGTGACAATATTTCTGGTGCAAATCCCAACAAGGGTAGCTTCACAAGCTGGTTGAGGACTACAAGAGCCGAGCTTGATCTCTAAGCAAAGGTGGCAACCTTATGCTACAGCTGCTTCCGCATTATGTCAGTCGTATCTACAGGGCTGTCAGCTTCAGTTTGCTCTCGGACCTTTCATACCGATACATCCGGTTCTTCTGCAGGAACTTCTTCTTCCACACGAAGAAGGAAGCACCCAGGATGAGCATAACGCCGCCCAGCACTCCAAACACAATGCCCACAATCGCACCTGCACCTGTAACGCACAGAAAAATTTCCCTTTGAAGACTTTGTTCTATGATAGGAGACGGCCAAGGGAGGACATCTGACTCGGTTCGTTAGCTTTATCAAATGTTAGGGAGAAGATCAATCACCTAATTGACACTGTCAACTTCGTGAAACCAGCTATCGACAACGCCCACATTTGACCTTGCACCATGACCAGCCTCAAATCACCACACACCGCAGAACGACTGCACTTCAGAATATCTGCATCGAACAGCTGCTCAAAGATAGCCGTCGGCCCGAGACGTCACATCTTTCTGCCGGATAAAACGACGAATCTTACACCTGTTCGCTCGGATGAGCCCCAGTGTACAACCCTGGACACCCCTGTCGAAGGCCCGGGGATCCTTCATCCGAGGGACACTTGTCTTTTCAAAACGGTCATGCTGAGGACACGTGGGTCGGGGTAAGCTTACCGAGCCCGTGCTGGGCCCGCTTGCTAGGGACCCCCTGCTGCAGTGCCAACTCGCTCAGCGCTCCAAACGAGGCGAACTGCAGGCTCGTCGACGCGAGGAAGACCTCGGCCGTCTCGTTAATCGGGTTCAAGGAGTGCAGACTGCACAACGGACGGACAGTGACCGTCAGCATCAGCGGGCGAGAAGCAACAGGACTTGTTCTGAAAGTTCCCCGGAGTGTGTGACGAAGCCACTGGTGACAATGCGGAAAAGAGGAGGCGTGCCAAGCCTTAAAGACGCAGAGTTATTCCGCTTCTCGGGACAATCGGTTCTCGCTAATGTGCTGTGAGAATTGTCGGAAAGGCTGACGGCGCTGTTGTCGTCTCACAACAAACCGGACCCTCCTAACGAGATTCGAGGGCAAAGGAACGGCATGTTGCGCTAAAACACCGTCTTTGGGATTACCAGCGCTTCCAAACCCCTGCTGGCTGTGATCGAAGTCACAAAGAACGAGTCTATGGGTCTGCCAAGCGCTTTCTGCGACCACATCAAGATCCGAACGGCACTGAAAACATTGCTCGAACGGCGACGTCGGGAAAGGCAATCGAGCGTTCCCTTGAGGAAAGGCTGCGGCGCCTCACTTGTAGTCGAAGATGAGGCCGGCCGTGTTCTTGCTCTGCTCAAAGAGGTAATTGAAATGCGGGCTCGCTCCGTCGCCCAGCCGCGCGAGCGCGCCCTGGAGCAGCGCGAGCGCGTTCGCGGCCACGTTCGGACGCGCGAGCAGCGACGCGCCGGGGACGTTTGTGAACGCACACGTGGCCTCTTGCCCGATCGCCGCGCAGCCCCCCGAGGGGCAAAGCAGGCGGAACTCGGAGGCCGGGAGAGTGGACCACGGCTGCGGAAAGGGAAGTATAAGTTAGAATATCAAGCCCATCAGAGCTTAGGAGGTCACAAAGTGAAGACAGTGAGGGCGGATTGATTGTGAGACCCGATCCTATATGGATCATGACTAAGAAATCATGACACCAATGAAAGCCTCGTAGTCCAGCTTGATGCAAGCTCTTGGCACAAATACAGAAGTTGACCGCCGCGACTCTGTCTGCCTTACATGAGGCACCCATTACGACGTCAGGATCAGCGGCGAATTTTCACAGCAATCATACTTCTTATCGCGGTTCTCAGCAACTTTCTACTCTCACCTGAGCCCCCGGGCCTCCCTGCGCGTACTCCCCGGGCGTGGTGTGCCGCACGAAGGCGACGTCCCCCGCCCCCTCCATGAGGCACCGGAAGGCCCCCACGGTGCCAAAATAAGGATCGGTGTGCAGCCCGCAGTCCCCGGGGCATGCGGTGCAGATGCGCTGCGAGTCGACCTCCCCCGGGGCGCAGCTCTTGCCGAAGAATTGCTCCACCGACTCGATGTCGTTCGGTAACTGCGGGGGCAAGGACGAGCACTTGATTCTTGCTCGGTTGGACCCATCTTTCTGAGGAACGTTGGAAGCGTGACGCACAACCTGACCATCGCGTTCTGTTTCTGGCAATGCTTCAGGAAGCCTCCTCGAGGGGTTCAAAAGCAACGCAATCCTCTCAGGAACAATGATGAACAGTTTTGCTCTAAGTGACGCGTAGAACCTCCCCCAAGCATTGCCTTACTTGAGTTTGATGCTAACCAGCAGCTTCCTGAGTTGAAGACGTGATACAACCTGGCCGAATAGCCTTACAATTCCCTATATCAATGACACTGGAAACTGATTGAATCAAGATCAAGCCTTTCTAACATTTGTTTTACGTTTCGAGTAAGAACAACAAGCCTACACTGGCCGGCTATTGGGCTGCTCAAATGATCCGTATTGCAACCTCGATTCTGTCTCTTTGAGTGTAAACGATGCTGCATCGCTGGCACGTAAGTCTAAAAAAGCCCGCATCGTCAGCGGGAACTCACCTGCGGGTCCCCGTTCATCGGCGACATCGCTCCGCTCCGCAGCATGTCGCCCACCGGAACGGTCCAGCCGTAAGCGGAGAGCGTGCTCCCGTGGCACGAGTTCTTGCCGCGCAAGTCTTTCAGCGTCGGGATCGTTTCGCGGTCGCAGAACTCCTTCCGGACCACGGCCACGGCCCTGTATGTCAGCGAGTGGAGCTCGTCGTAGCTCTCGGAGACCGTAGGCGTCAGCTGCCCGATGGAAAACAGGGCCTCGTCAGTGTCAGGTCAGGGTTCGAACGGACTGTACGAAAAACAAACGTCACGAAACAAGGACAACAAATACCAAGCAACGGTGGTGAGGGAAAAAATCAAGCGTGATGATAGCAGCAAGGGCTGCGAAGTGTCCAGCTACGGACATGGGCCTCGCGGGAGTCAGATTCTGCAATTAGATTCTGTAAAAGGCTTCGTTTTGTGGCACTCTTGAAGCAACCAAAAGGCGGTGCGCCGAGAAAGCCAAAAATACTGTTGCACTTTTGAATCTGGAGCAGCTTTGAGTTTTCCTTGCTCAAATAAGCAGCACGAGTAGCTGCAAGAACGGGCGAACTAGAGACGGGGCAGAAACCTCACCCTGCCGGACTTGACCTCTTCGAACATGTGGTTCCCGTCCAGCATCACCACCTCGGCGTCACCTGACGTCACCGCGTCGATGCACGCCTGCGTCGTGTTGCGCAGGATGCTGCACGGCGTGCCACGTGTCAAGCGGCATAGCTGAAGGGCAGCGGAGGATGAAGGTGGAGAAGACGGGGCATTTTCTGTAAAGCCGCCAAACGGGTTGCACGAGAAGGACTAGAGAGGCAGAGTCTGGGGAAGAAGGACCGGAGCAAGGGACATGAGAAGGGTCATAGAGACAGAGCAAACAAGCAGAAAAGAAGCCCGGACTCCTCTGCCTAAAGCAAATGCTAAAGCTTCCATCAATGCCGCAAGAAGTGCACCAACAGAACGAATGTAGGAATGGATGATCGAAAAACAAGGGTGAGTGTCCAGAAGAAGCGGAACAAATCGAAAAGGCGAACGAGAGGCGGTGCTTGCCATTGCCAGTTGAGGGACGGCTCGGTGGCCTGCAGTGCGGGGAGCATGAGCAGGCACTGCTGGTACTCGGGCCGGCCGGGGAGGCACCACCGAATCACGTCTGCAGGTTATAGGTCCGTTTCTGTCTCTGGTTTATTCTTGTTTGTGTCTTACTTTGTGTCTTCCTTTAGTTAAGGTTATTGGTTTGTGAAGGTCTTATAAGATTTCCTCTACTCCAGAAACGGTTGGAGATTCCGCGCAAGAAGAAACTTCTATTCGTGGAGATCACTTCGATCATCCGGCAAGACGAGATCTATTGCTCTATCGAGTTCTCACCTCTGCATGGCGGCTCATTGCCAAGTTTGATCAGAACGAACAAGTGTCCAACTCGAACGGCCTCAAGCAACGGCGGTGACCAGAACGTGACCGAAGAGCACCACAGCCGTCGAAAATGAATCCTTCCTATAGCAATTGAACTTCCAAGCTTTTCCTCTCGCGTTTTCTCAAAAAGAATCCATGCTCACTGGTGGCCACGGGCGCCGCGTCTAGTTCGAAGAGCGCGCTGTACGCCTCGAGCGTGCTCGCGCCCAGAAAGTCGTCCGTGCTCGTCGTAATGGGCGCCAGACCGCGCGTGTCCGCCCTGCGCCGGCGTCCGAAACACGAAGGTCAGTCCAAGAGCGCTGGACAAGACTCTTGTAATCCGAAATGACAGGGTCCTAATTGCGAACGTTCCTGTCCGAAGGGGCGCTATGCTGAGGAACATCTATATCAAGTCAAGAACGACCCTTGCCATCCTTGCACCGGCGTTCGAAACACTACAATCAGTTCGATAAGCTCGACGTTACATCAACGGTGCTTAAGCAAAGGGTTCCAAATGCACTAACTTTCTGAAGGGGCGTCGCTGAGCGACCAAGCTATTGAAAGTCAAGCACGATTCTTCTGCTTTTATTTTCAATGGAAGAAGCTGACGCTCCAATAAAGAAGCAGGGACGTCACTCTTTGGAGTACCAACATCTTCTTCCACGACGTTTGGGGCCGGAGGAGAAAGGTAATCGTTTTTCCTGGCCCCCCACCTGAAGACGAAACTCCCGGTGTTGGTCCCCCCCAAGAAGAGCGCCTGGAAGGCCTTGTCCCGCGTTGCATTCAGCAGGATCTGCCCCGGTATGGCAATCGCCATGTCGCCACGTGTCACCACGGCGCGCGGCGGGACGCTCGCGAGCACGCAGTCCGCCGTCATTCGGCCCACCTCAACACAGCCCACGTCCGGGCACAGCAACCTGCGGGTTAAGCGACGGGTTAGGAGAGGGTTAGGGTTTGTAGCATTTTGCATTCTGAGAGTTTTGGGTTCGGCAACTTTTACGGGAGCCTCGGCTACGGCAGGGCGGGTGTAGAAAGATTCAGGGTCTTGGGAGGAAAGTGAGAGACGTAGGAATCTATAAACCGCATGGTCCAAAGTTGGTTCCTGTCAAACGAGGGCCATTTACTTCAAGTGCAAGCTTACAATCCCTTTGATATCGAAAGCAATATTTAGTTTCTCGTTTTCGCTTCCTCTTTTCAGAGCCCCAGCACGGATTTGAGAAGGCCATGTCCCTCCAGATTCGGCCGAATGCAAATCGTATTCATGAAGCAGGCACTTGACCATGGTAAGACACGTTGCATGAATGCACAGCAAGGAGCCGTCGATGGCTCACCGGAGGCCATCGACGGTGGTGTTGGCCCACTTCTGTGCGAGCGGCCCGCCCTTCGCATAATTGGTCACCGCGTTTGCGTCCACCCAAGCCACGTCGCCGCCCCCGTTCATCAGGCAGTTGAGGGCACCTGTGCGAGGACATTGGCTTTTAGGATCTTAAGTTGCGGGAAAGAGTTGGAGAAGAGGGCTGTATGAAGGGCGAAATGGCCGGCAATGGAGACACAAGAGGAGCGCACTCTGAATCGACTGCACTGTAAGCTTTCCTGGGCACGTCTACCACCTTTCCTTGCGGGTCCCGTTTTCTTCTCTCGGTCTTTTTTTAAGGACAGATTTTATGGTCAAACGTACTCCAAAGACTGGCTCCAGAAAAACAGACTTTCGCTGCACAAATGAAGACTGCAAATCAGGGCGCAACCCCTGCCTCCTTGACTGCGCGTTAGATAAGCGACAAGGACCCCTGTTCGACCCACTACACTGCTCAAAACTTCAATCATCCCCTTCTCGTTGAATCTCTTGTCCAAGCAACGTGTTTACATAATGGGGCCGTTAAACTTGATCTGCCATCCGGAAAAAGGGCAACGCTGACCTGCGTCTCCCGCAAACGGCTCCTGCATGGAGCAGTTCCCCGCGCACGCGCTGCAGACGCGGCTGTCGGCTTCGTTCCCCGGGGCGCACACCCGGGCGAAGAACGTCTGCACGCTCTCCAGGTCGTTGCGCTTGCTGAAGTCGGTGTTGATGGTCGGGAGGAAGCCCGAGTCGAGCAGGAAACCAACCGGTGCGACCCACCTGAAAATTGAGGAATATTTGTGGGTTAGGAACGGGCTGGCGGTGGTTAGACAGCAAAAGGAGGCCGCAAGAAGGGTCAGCGTCAAGCCTCAAGTGGGTGTTCTCGAAAGGTTTGCGACGAGGGCTGTGATCAGAAAAGAGTACGAGGGGTTCGGTGAAGAGTTCTAAAGTTATTGTGAGTGCAAGATGAACCGCCAATCTAGGATGTCATCCAAGACACTTTCTGGAAGTGCGTGAGGGTCAAACCACCGATCGTCAAAAAGCCGGGTTACGAGAGGTGACGTCTTCATACCCGGCTTCCTGTCGGTAGTAGGGGTGGCAGCTCGTCTTGCCCTGCAGGGCCGCGAAGTTCAAAAATGGGTTTGCGTCGCACAATTCCTTCTTAACCACGGCCACCGCGCGGATGACGTCACTGCTGACGGCGCCAGCGGAGCCTTGGGAGTACACCTGCAAGTGGAAAGAGGGGGTCGGTTGTTGCCCTACGCAAATACTGGAAGAATTGCGTTCTGGCATGCTCCAGTTTTTGAAACCAGTTGGATGCTTTGGATAACTTCAAGAATCCTGCTTCAGGCCACCCCAACTCGTCAACGGATGGAAGAAGCCTGACTCAACCCTCTTTTGAAAAGCCAGAGTCTTCCCAATCGCAGTCCCGACATCCTGGAAACACGACGAACCCTTGAGCTTCCAGACATGTGACTTGTTTTCTAAGCGTCAGTACCTTAATCCAGTCGTTAACAGACTCACCTCGGAAACGAACGCCTTGAGCTGGTAATATGCAGAGCCCAAGAACACGTCCCCACCATCCAGCGTCACGAAGTCCACTATCCCTTTCTGGATCGCCAGAATGCAATCAGCAAGGGATGGCATCTGGACGCTGCACACGGACGACAGAAGGGGACAATGAGGAGCCAACATAACGGACCTTTCTTGTACGTATTCCATTGCGTCCTCTCCTCTCCTTCGCATGCATTATCCCCTTGGACGGTGGCTCGGAATCTAATAAGCTTAGGGCAATACCCGGCATCCCGAAATCCCTAAAAAGAGAAAAATGGTGCACCGATGCAGTGACCGAGATTTGAAAGAGGATAGAAACGTCGTGTTGGCGGAGGAAAAGCAAGGGTGAGTCAAGGGTTGCTCATGCTGACGGAAGGCATTCTGAACGAGAAAGAGGGAATAGAAAGAAAGTATCCGACGCGGCGCTGCCGCCTTCAGATGTAAGCGCGGCGGAGAGTGGCTGCAAAGGCCTGAGATGCCTGAGGGACGGTTGTTGATGCAAACGAGAAGAAGAGATTGTCTGAACTTGGAGACGGGTGGTACCAAAGTAAAAAGAGATCGTGGCGACTGCAACTCTAAACGTGAGCGGGTTTAACAAAGCGGGTTTCGGCCAACCTATTCTTATTCTGTTTCCAGGCATTGTACCCACCTAGACTGATGGGGCTTGGAATCAGGCTTCATGTTTGTTAGAGGAGCGGTGGTTCGGATGTCTCTTGTTTTTCATCTCCCTCCAACCGGCACCAAGTTTAAGGACAGGAATGCAGCAATCCGCTGTCGTAGCTGAAAGATCCAAATCGCTTGACGGACGACTCGTGGATGCCCAAAAGAAGAGACGGCGAGCTCAAGTTGGACATGGATGGACTGCGAAAAACAGAAGATTTCTGGCACTTGAGATCTATTCACTCTATTGACGGTCAGCAGCGAATCACGCTGCGTAGACCTGCCTGAAATCTGGTTTACACTTCTGGTTAATAGCAGATGTTGTCCGAAAATACGAGGCAAGGAGCGGCGCTTACCAGCCCCAGACGTAATGTGGGTTGACGTTGACCCTGAGAATGACGGCCATACTGAGGCACACCGCTTGCTCCTCCTCGGAGGTCGTGCACCATTTGAGGATGTACGGCGGGGGAACTGCGGACACGATCAAGAGCGGGAAACGTTTGTGATGTCGGTTGAGAATCCGTTTAAAGGAATAGCGATAAGACCGGCAAGATTGGAACTGCCGTTATGCACTCTCACAATCACATCTCGAAGTTTCGGAAGTATTTCGCTTTTGTCTAGCCTCCTGCAATTGGACCGAAGAGCTTAGGAGAACGACTGAATTAAGCCATTTCGGACCTTTCAACTAGACTTGTGGCCAGACGATCAAGGACAAGTCGCCATGAAACACCACTACATAGCACAGGGCCTTACAGTCGCTAGACGTATCACCATCCCCCGAACTCGACTATACTGAAGACTTCAAAGACGGCAACGCCTGCTTCGCTGAAACTGCTCCGCCTGCATCGTAACACGCTTCAAATTGCGAGTCTCAGCATTCCAAACAACTGAAGTGATAGGACCTCGCTACCGGTACAGCTTCTTCCGAGCAACCTGCTAGTTTTAGGGAAAATATTTGTGTAACTTAGTCAGCCTGTAGCTGAGTGAAACTAGTCTAACTTAGATGACACTAAAACTGGCAGGTTGGTCGGGAGAAGCTGTAAGAGGTGCAAAAGAGTCTTCACCCAAGTTTGTTATCGCCCCGCCCCCGGTCTGTGGGGACGTCTGCAGCGGGGCGCCGTCGATGGTGTCAAAGGCCTCGTAGGCTCGCAGGGCCTCCGGTCCGACATAATCGAGCTGGGTCGCGGTGACGGTTTGGAAGCCCGACAGGGCCGGGGAGAAGATGAGCCCGGCAGGGTTGGAGCCGTTCATGAAGAGCGCCTGGCAAAAAAAGGGAAATGGAGTCGTGAGACATGATGGAATCAGAACGGCTTTCTATTTCTCTATTATGCATCTAGAACAGCTTCTTATCTATTCAAATGCTTTCAAACTGGTCTCAGTTGAAGCTAGTTCGCAAAGTGAGCCTTGAATATTCTGTTTTCGAGACCCCAAACATTGCGAGAGTTCCGGGTATTCGGACTTTCCAGCCGGAGATTCACGCTTCGCTTTACCAATCCTAATGTAAGTGCTGCTGCAGTTTCTCAAGATTTGGAGCCTGTCCAAACGCTTCCGCAGATCTCCGCGCCTGAGCGCAAATCCACTCCGGTCAGACGCAACGTCAGCTTGAGAGCGCAGATCCTCGGACGATCGTCGCTGACGCACCTGGAAGCCCGCGTCAGCTGCTGCTGACGTCAGCGTGGCCTGGATGGCAGACGCGTCGTAGAAGCGGCGCGTGAGCAGCGCGGAGGCCGGGATGGGCGCCAAATAGCAGCCGCTGAGGCCCTGGTCCAGCGACTGGCAGCCGCCCCCCGGGCAGAGATACCTGCGGGCAGCGACCGGGGATGACGTCAAGATGTGACGTCATGGGTGGGGGGTGACGTGGCCGGTCAAACTTCGAGTGAGTTTGCTTCTGGGTATGGCGCCTCGCATCCTTGCCAGGGGCGACTGCAAATCGGACGACGTCAAACGTCACAGGTGGAAAACGGGTCGTCGTCGAGGTTGACGACCTCCGGTTATTCTGAAAAACTTGGGAGTACGAGAGGAAACGGAAGGAGAACAGAACGGGCGAAACAAGACACAGATAAATTCTCAAGATCAGAGACAAAAGACAGAGTGACGAAGCCTGAGAAAGCTAGCTGTAGCTTTAATCTGGACGCTTGAAGCGCACCTGAACTCGGATGCAGCCCGGATCGTGCGGCCCGTGGCAAGGTTGTTGGCTTGGAAGGCCTGCAACGTGTCGCTGCGCAGGAAGGCCACGTCACCAGCCTTGTCGCTGACGCACTGCAGGGCGCCCTCCTGACCGCTGTAAATGTCCGCCTGAACAGCAAAGTACCTCATATGAGACGATGCATAATAGAAGGAATTTCAAAGCTGCTGAACCCCCAATTTTCGAAACTTGGAAGTGCATACTGCTGCTGGAAACCCATTCAATAAAGGGGACACCAATCCCCACGAGGGTGGCTCGTTCTTGAACAACTTGGCTCGACCTCATGCCCACAAAGGGCTGAACACAAGCAACTTCAAATCCCAAAAAGTAACGAAGCCCGACAAGCGAAAGATGATCAAAAGTCGGAAAAATGGGAATGTCGCTGAGAACACGAAGAGGCGAGAAGTGGCTTACCGCGGTAGAGCAGTCGCCGATGCAGCCAGAGCACACCCGCTCGCCGTCGGCCGGCCCCGGAGCGCACACCTTGGAAAAGAACGCTTCCACCGTCTCGATGTCGTTGGCAACAGCCGGATCTTGGTTCACCTGCGGAAAGGGCACGTGAATCATTCTCTAGAGTAGGAATAGTAAGCTCAAGTTATAGTACTGGACGGGTACATTTAGTATGGTGGTTAGGGTGGGTACGAGTGCGGAGCGGGTGATTCCTTGGGTTTAGGTTTTTAGTGTTAGGTTCGTCCTTACTATAACTTGAGCTTACTACAAGTATTCTAGAGAAGTATGGCACGTGGTCATCGGTACAGAAGCGCAATAGCATGGAAGGCGCTTCTCTGGGTTGTGACGTTTCTATGTTTTGGAAACGTTCCTCTCGGACTCTTCGTAAGCCTGAAACAGTCCGAAAGAGGAACCATAAAGGAAGAAACGCGTTGGAAACCGCGAGAGCGAGAAACCAAATAATCAACCCCTTCGCCGACGATTCGCAACTCTTAATTTCCAAGAGGTAAACAACGAACAACTCAAGACACAAGGCCCCCCCATTTCAGAAGCCAGAAGGCGCTTTCCACGACGGACATTTGTCGTAGATAACGGTGCGGGGTCGTTCTGTAAACCGTTTCGGCACTTTCGAAATGTCGAGCTCCAACAGACGGAGCACGAGTCAAAGGTGAACGCCTTTCACGAGCACTTCAGACTGAAAGGAACAGGACAATTGCAGTTTATGGATTCGTAAAGTGGATGTGAAAAAGAGGCAAGAACGAGCGTCTCACTGGTTGGAGGATGCCTTTGTCGACGAGCACCCCGAGCAGCAGATCCCAGCCGGCGTCATCCCGGTAGCCCGCAAAGCAGGCGCGCTTTCCCGCGAGGTCGGCGAGGCTCAAGTTGGGCTGGGCGTCGCATAGCGCCTTGTCCACGATTGCCACGTCAGCAAAGGAGGGGCTCGGGGAGTAGACCTGGGGGTGACACGTGGCATGAATTAGCGCTTCTGGAAGACACGGTGTGACAAAGCGTTATAGAGAAGGATCTGGGAGAAGACACCGGTTGCGAAGATTGTAGGTGCTTATAGATCATCTTATCCCCATTTAGCACACGGAAGTTGATGCATGTCATCCTTTTTACAAGACTTTGCATTAAATGCAAAGGGTCGTTGGTTGGAAAGAGGACGGAGCACCAGGCATGGTTTCAGCAGAGCTTTGGAATTAGGCAGTCAACTAGTATGCTGAAGCGCTTGACAGGCTACACATGAAGGAGGTTCGTGGGGCGCAAGGTTTTACTTGAGTGGCAAAGTTGTAAAACAAACTCTGGTTGGGAACTTTGGGGTGGATGGGGTCTGAGTGAGCACTCGCACAAGAAATTCTTTCCTTAAAATGATAGCAGATTCCTGTCGCCCATTCAAAGGACGGGGCACCGGGCAATAGTGGGTCTTAGAAAGAGGCGAAACAGCTGCAATCGCACGTCCTGCCCCCAGAAGGCAAAAGCGAACACATCCTGCCCCTGGACGTTTGACGTTTCGGACCAGAAGTCTCGACGCTGTACCTCTGCATCAGAAGTCTCAAAAGAAAGCGCAAGGGATTGCCATACCTCGGCAAGTGCTGCGCGCATGCCGAACTGCAGGTATGCGTGTACAATGTCCCCCGGCGCGGCCACCATGGTATCTGCCACGCTGTTGCCCACCGCCAGAACGCACCCCTCGCGGTCGTTCTCCTGCACGCTGCGCAGAAGACAGGGCTGATGATGTCAGCAAGCTGGGGGAGTGACGTCAGCAGAGTCGGACGGCATGTCATCGGAGTCTACCAGTCAAGCAAAGCTCCGAATCCAGGGATGAAAAGGATTGGAGGTTCAATTCTGCAGAAGCCCCGTTTGTAGTTGCGCTTCTTGTTCCAACTTGTTCAACTCAAACGAGCTGCTTGGTCAGCCGTCAGCTTGAGTGAGAGATCCTAACAGGGGCGAATAGACACTCGACCAAACAGAGGAGTGGAACGACCTCTCAGATATGAGTACGGCTCTCAGTGGCCCACGGCTTTTGATGGCCTTACCAGATCCAGCTGGGTTTGCCCGGCGATGCTGCCAGAACTGCTAACAGCTTCTCACACTGCTTGAGTTCGTCTGGGCCAACCACGCACAGCCGCACGTTACTTTGGCCTGTAGCAAAATCAGGGGCTGAAGAGATCAGAGTGCTTCTTGGACCTGTGGACTTTCGCCAGAATGCTTGTTCTGTAGTCGGCTCGATTGTTGCCCATGCAAAATGTTTTAGGAGTACGTCCTTTCATGTCTTTGTAATCAATTACCTTGGAGTCACTGGCAGTTTTCAAGAATTTGGATAGGATCAAAAATGCTTATGCTCGGGGTTCCCTTCCACTAAGGAGCTTTTGAAAAAGTTGCCGCTGGGGTTTATGCCTTTTCCTTCTTGCCCAAAGTCCTACGAGATTGTGAGAACTTCACAGCATTTTGAACTTTTGGATAACAGAAAACAGCATTCCCGGATCCTTTCAAAGTTCTCCTGGACCAATGGAAGCAGTATTCAAAAGCTCGTGCTCTGCCTCAGCTGTTCAGTGGCAACTCTGATTTGTGGCGCTCATACCAGATTATCCAACCTGATCAGGAACCCTCGTTTGGCAGTGCTATGAGAATTCTCAGAAAGGTCCTTTGAAGCAGGGCATCTACCGACCGGCATTGATGGCCAGAGTGTATAGATGATCAACTGTGTTCTTGGAAGTTGCTGCTCAGTTCACCACGTGACCGTTGACATTGATGATTTCATTGAATGCAGATGTACGAACTTGTCTGGCGCTATTCACTTCAAGGTCCTGACACCGAACACAACCAGCAAGCTTAAGGGGAAGGTCGCGCAATTTTCAAACAGAACAACAGTTGACGGGAAGTTCAGTTCAAATCCTGCTAATCTGTGGTTCGTTCCAGAAAGTTTTGTAGGCCCACCTCGGACGAACGAGGCTGCTTGCATCAGCACCAGTACCAGGAGCACAACAGCCTGGATTTGCCTGCCCCATCTGAGAGCCATTATGAATGTGCCCAATCTTGCTCGCGGTCTCCGTGACCTTAGCGGTACATGTCGTCTTACCAAACCAGTCTGGGCGCAAAACGATTGCTCAGAGAAACTTGTTGGCCGTACGTGATCCCTAATGGGGTCCGCAAACGACACCTGCCCTTCCTGGCAAATGGGGCTCTTTGGATTTGAATCTGGCGCAAGTTACGTGAATCAGAAATAAACCATCTGCAGTCTGCCGGAATGCAGCCTTTCCAACACTTTGATGGATCCTGCTTCAAACCCTCAGTACTTTGGAAGTCAAAGCATGCCCTGTAGGGGCATGTTCCTCCGTGAAGCACTGCCCATGCCCTCGTCCTTGCATTCGGTACAGACAGTATCCTGTTTCTTGCAGTGTCTTCCTTTCCACATAGACTCCAATGCTGCCCCTTCAACGAATTGTGCCAAGTCGATCTGCTTTCCCTGAACGCCATCATGGACCGTGTCCTCTGCTTCCAGAGGTGTGAATCACATTTGAGTAGCGCTTCACAAGCCTGAGGTTCAAGAAGCAGATTATGCAAATCGTTGACCTCGCTGAAGCCTTCCTCGTCCAGATTAGGGTTTGAACACTCGAAACAAGGTTTTGTTGCGGTCCGGCGCCCGGTTAGGATTGTATCAGAGGGCGCTGGTGAGGAACTGAGGGCTCCAAGTCTCGGGTTTCCAAGACTAACCAACTTTTCGGACTCCTGGTTTAGCTGCTCTCAATGTCATGCAGGAATGTACTGACCTGCAGCAATGTGCATTGGGCACAGCAAAGCTTGTATTTAGTTGTAGCAAACTGATGACTATTCATTGCATTTGAGGCGCAGAAAAGACGTCTCCAAGCCAGGAGAACGAGGAGGAAGATTCAGCAGTCCACTTTGCACTTTCGACTGAGCTGAGCACGACGTTCTTATGAGCTCTTCAGGCGTTGCCAATGCATGCGATGAAACTAAGATGCAGGACTGCCATGAGCAAATGTCGGCTCTAGATGAACTGCCCACGCACGCGAGCATTGTCGCAAGGTTTGGGCTCTACGAAATTGACGGATTGTGCAATCCTCAGGTGAGCAGCTAAGCTCCCTAGGTGATTCCAGGTTATGCCTGTAGTCTGCTTCTTTCCTGCTGATGAGGGAGTGGCATTCACGACCTTAACAACAAATGCAGATGCAATTCCGTCCAAACCTGTCAGAGCTCACGTTGCTCCTCTCTTCTGATGTATTTCAAAGAGCATTTGGCCCTCACTATTCCGCTTGGCACAACTCTTGATTTTAACAACCTGTGATCTGCAGATTTCGTATCGGTATGGGTCTTCCTACATGTTGGCTCTGGCACTCTATTATGTTTGAGAAGCCACACCGATCATGATCATGTCAGTATGGCCCAGTTCCAATCTCCAGGTGAATGCAGATGGGACTGTTTGGTGCTCCTGCCTGCACTGCCACTGCTGGCACTCCTATGTTGAGGGGAGGTTGCCGGAAGGAACGCACGTGCAGTACGAAGTGTTCACACGGGAGTTTGTACACGGCTTGGCAGCCTATCTACGGTGAGTGGCATACATGAGGACTGGTTGACAAGCTTCTGTAGTGGCAGAAAGAAGAGCAGCAATACAATCTAGGTCCTGCTGAAGTTCTTAGAGAAAGCGGGGACAAAAGGCGGTTCAAGACCTGTCTCTGCCGAGGCATGGCGTCAGCAGTGGGCCTCAAACTAGGCCAAGTGGAGCCCGCATCTTCATCCTGCAGACAGTATTTAACAGTGCCACTCTCGTGCATTCTTTCGATCGCCTTGGGGGGCTACCGTTGGATGCATAACTTCAGCAAACCTTTGCCCCTGCGTCTTGGTTGTAACTGGCCAGTATTCTTCTTCTGTTACTCCCATGGAAAAAAAGGATTCGTATCTAAAGCACCACAATATCGACAAACCTCCTATGCCGCTCTGCTGGCAATTTCTCCAACCATTGTATAGTTAAGAGGCAGCCTACAGAGCAGCCAACAGAAATGGGCATCCTTTGTAGCCTTCCAAAAAGCGTAGAATAAGATGAACCCCCTGATCCATGCAGAGAACGAGCAGCTGTTTACCGCCTGCCGCGGGTGAAAGTATTAGAAGTGGGGGCGGGTGATGGGCGTCTCTCTCATTACCTGCGGCTGCTTCTGGAGCCAATGCCTGGGGAGGCAAGCAAGGTAAGAGCTTGTCGTCTATTTTCGTACAGACTTCATGGCTTTCTTGTCCATTTCTCGTTTGCATTGGTTGATAAGCAAGTCGCTTCGGAACAGCCTGACAACAATAAGACCAGGAAAGTGGCTTATTGCTGACCAGATTCACTGGTAAGACGGTTGGGATGCTCTGAGGAGACGACTGATGACTGAGCCAATGCAGATGACGCTATTCGTGAAGTCACTGCGTGCAACGGATAATCATAGGTGTTTCAATGGTGTAGCTTCTGCTTTCCTAACATTGCTCTTGGCAGTATAGCCCACGGGAAAATGATTTGGAAAGACGAGACCGTCTGAACCCCGTGACTCGCTTTTTTTCTTCACAACTACCTGAGATGCAAACGGAGGGTCCTTCCAACTTTCATCTCAGATTGACCGTGTTTGTGTTTGCCTCTCTTCTATGGTCATGCTCGCTTTCTGAAGTGCCGCTCCCTGATTCTTGAAACCAGGCAATCAGTGTTCTTGAGCCATCCGTTATGTTCGTCTTATGCTCAGAATTCCGGTCCCCTTTTCGGTCCGGATTTTTCTCACCCCTGTTTCTCGCTGCCCTTAGGAACCGGTCTTTGAAATCGTCGCCACGGACAGCGGACAGCGGGGCCTGGCATCAGGCCAGCCGTACGGACACGAGGTGCACGAGCAAGACGCAGTGGAGGCCCTCGCAGCAGAGCAGCCCCATATCGTGATTGCCTGCTGGCAGGTAAAGCGCGGACAGGACTTTCAACTCGTCTGAAAGGTATGCTTGATTTGAAGACAGCAGAGCGTTCTGCCTTCTTCACAAAATGGAACTATGGGCTGGCTTTTTCTGTTCGGTACCTTGTTGACAGAGGTTTGAACTAGACGGACCGTGCAGATGCTATGATCATGCCCTTCCGTTGTGCGTTGCCTGCGGTTGGGCAGGTTCCCAGTTGATGCACGCTGCAGTAATAGCTTGCTTCTGGGTTCGGTGCTTGGAAGCGGACCTCCGGAATGGTCAACGTACCTCCTCACATGGGCCCGAAAACCCGGACCCACGGGAAAGGCAGTGCAGGCGTAGGCTTTTTGGGCTCTTCCGGCTTCACGATACCCTCTATTTTTAATCGCCCCGAAACGTATGCCTTCCATTGACAACAGGGCAGTTGCCCCTGCATCCATCCGGCAACGACTATAAGGCAGTGTCCCGAGAGCATTGCCGACGGCCGTGTCCCAATCCTTTCTAGTTCAGAACGTCAAGCTTCAGTGCCTACTCTTATTAAGGTCGACCAGTTGTCTAGCAACGGAATATTACATATTCAAAACGGGTCCCTCTCCCCTACTGATTCTCCAATTGATTTTGCCCTTATTTCAACTCGGATGCCACTCTATGGGATCACGCTACTCAAAATGGCGTCCTTCTTGTACAACCGCTGAGACCTTCAGGTCATTCATCGCAGCCCTTGGGTGTCGACTGGACCGCAGAAATTCGCAGGACGGACAGCGTGCTCGAGTACCTTTTGATTGGAGAAAAGGTGCGTAATCTGCCCGAGCTTGTCCTGATTCTTCCTCTCCTGAGTTGGCGAAGCATTTCGAGGTCATTTCCTGAGAAGCAGCGTGAGACATTCCACGAGATGAACGAGCATTAGCGCTGTTCGGAAGGTGGCGACGCGGCTTGGCCGGATTGGCTCGTATGAGCGGATTGATTCCAAAAGCTCAATAGCTATGCTTCAAACGGGCTCCGACAATATCAAGTAGACAATCGAGTGGCAGATTGTGAAGGGACGGGAAAGGTTGCATTCTCATGACTCGCTTGTTGGACTTGTCCCTGTGGTTTGCCTGCTGCAACATCAACAGTAATTTTAGGTCCTTAAGAACATCCCGTTTCAATAAGTCGGAACGGCCGTCAGCTCACTCACTCAACCAAGGATTCTGAAGACGAGTTCAAAGACGCAACGCTGGCTTACAGTCCCTCTTTGTTATGGGAGTCCTTGTCTTGCATAATTAGGATGTTCGAAAATTCAGTCTTCCTGATGGAACGCTCCGTTGCTTCGCCAGGACGGAGGCATATGCGGCCATCCATGGTTGACTTGGGGTGTAAAAGCAGACGACTATTGTCAACAGAGTGACGGTTGCAACATGTTCACGTGTGAAGCTGGACCAACAAACAGGTCGCAGGAATGTCACTTGACTAAACTTGGGGTTTTGTCTGACGAAAATGGATGCAAAAGCATTCGAAGATCCTTCAAGTCCGAAAAGATTGATAGCGATTCTGAATATTGCCTCGACCTGGCAAAAGAGTCTGGTGTGCCTCAAGCTCTCGTTCCTCCAAGTTGCGATACTTGTTTCGATTGTAACAAGTCAACAGGAGAACCCCGTGGAAGCAGGGCGAGTGCGGAGTCATGTTGCATCGTAAGTGCATTCGCGCGCTTCAATATCTCAAAACTTAGTGGAAGTCAGATTGGTCGAACGGATGAAAGATGGTCCTCGAGAAAAAGGTCGTACACAATCTCTTTCAGACGTTGAAAGTTAAAAGTAAAGACAAATGTCATCATGGCAATAGGTATGCATATAGGCTTCACATCAATTTGCTTACAATGGAGTCATGGATGTAACCCAGCCGATGGCAGATAGCAAAGCTCTTTTGTTGCAATTACTCGGGGCCTTTGCATTCGCAGGCTGGACTGCAATGACCACGTTCGGCCGCAACAGGTTGGGATACTAAGTAGTGCTGTTCAATATTTCTTTGTTGAAGTTTCACCGGAAAGTTATTTCTAGAAGGGTCACATTTACTATGTATAAGAAAGATGTCCCCCCCCCCTATAAGCTTTCCGCCCCAATGCAAGAAACATGGATCACTGAGACATATGTATGTCCGAGGTGCATGGGCCCGGCCCAACACTGCTCATGCGATCGTTGCGTTTTACTTTTGTGTCCATGGTACCGCGGTAGGTATCAAAAACGAAGACAATATTAATCGTTGACTTCAACATATATATATATTCTCATCGATATCCAACGCAACATGCGTTCAAGGCCAAGCTCGGACATTGCTCAATGCATCAGAAGTGGATCGAAGTGAGTGCTATATAAAGCACCTCAGGTGTCAATGCACATGACCATACACGAACGGAAGCACGGCCGCCGGCCTTGAATTGAGATCCGACTTCGCGGCCTATATATATACCACCGAAACCTTCAATACAACGCCTATCTAGCAGTCGACTGGCCTCACATCTGCTCCGGATGTATACTGCTAAGTCGTGCCGCGGCTCTAGCTCCCTTCTAGCTACTTAGTGATGGATTGCTCAGGCTGGCCAAACTCCAATGCAAGCCGACCGAGACGCGCTGCCTATAATACCGCAGCAATTGTAATGCACTTGTGATGCCTCCGATCTCCTCGGAATTGGCTCTCATCCGTGACTCTCAAGGCCGGCCGCCCACAGAGCGCCGAGTCACCGTGCGCACTTACGGAGGAGGCTATCATCGATCGAGGATTCGAACTGACCACCAACCGGCAACCAAACTTGGGTCTCAGGCTCGATGAGTCGCCTGATCGCCCGACGGTCGGAATGACTCAAGGGACCGAGTCATCGTAGGCAAGCAGCCCGCACGCAGTGGGCGGATCCCGGTCGGATTAGGTACTTGGTCGTCTTCACGTCGGCTTCACGGCTTGCATGACTCGGTCCTCTTCAGCTCGTGCCGCAGCATATCATTGGGGACACTGCCGTGACGGGAGCCTTCAGCGGGCCAGGCGCCACCACTCACGCTTTTCCAGTACAAAACTTACAAAACTTGTGAACTCCTCCGCCGCGTGAACTCCTTACATTTTTTTCGGACGTCGGATGGTGGAGCTTTCAAACAGCGGTACCAGGCTTTGTTTCAGCAGTGGCAACAGTCGGGCCCGGGGTAGCCCTAACTGTCTAACACAACAAAACCCTAGCAAGAACAATGGCTTAGCCGTTATTAAATGGAGTACCTAGTGGGAACCTAATCGGGACCTAATCTGGGAGCAGTCACAGGGAAGGGGTGTAGCCCTAACGGGGCCCTAACAAACCGACAAACCGTCGGAGGGAGTACGTGGCGTGACACGATTGATCACTACGTTGTGACTTAACCCTAATGTCACTGTGAGTGCCCGGTTGCCTGGCGAGGTACCTAGCGGCGTACATACCTTCCGACCTCTGGAGTCTGTACCGTCGACGCGGTACGGTTACCTTCCGATCATTTCATGCAGACGGTGGGCACGGTGGGGTGTCCGAAAAGTCGAAATCACAAGGCGGCCAGTTTCTGACATCTGTCCGTTTTGCGGCATTGATCCGATAAGTTCAAGAATTTCAAAGTTTGGGCGCGCCGCGCGCGTCAATGATTTGCGTCCCAATTCGCCGCGCGTGATGACAGCCAGTCACGTCCATGAAAGTTTGCAACATGCAACCTGCACATGGGGTTCACCATCTGTTGAATGGCATTATTTTTACGGCCCAGATT